>CM034234.1:34871177-35079108 GCA_019916065.1 Vitellaria paradoxa
ATCTGCGCATTAAAATTAAAAATGGCCAAAACTTGGCACTCGAGTGTCCGATTACAATGATATTTGTCTTCATTTTTTATTTTTTTACGCGATCTACGAATCCAAATTAAGGATAGCTATAACTTGGCGCTTGGGTGTCTGGTTAGAGCATTATTTTTTTCCCATTTTATGTATTTTTACATGATATGCACATTTAAATTAGAAACGGCGAAAACTTGGTGCTCGAGTGTTTGGTTAGAACAATATTTTTGTTCATTTTTTGTATTTTTTAGGTGATCTGCGCATTTAAATTAAAAACGGACAAAACTTGGTGCTCGGTTGTCCGATTACACCGATATTTGTCTTCATTTTTTGTATTTTTACGCGATCTACGAATCCAAATTAAAAATGGCTATAACTTGGCGCTCGGGTGTCTAGTTAGAGTGATATTTTTTTCTCATTTTTTGTATTTTTACGTGATATGCACATTTAAATTAAAAACAGCGAAAACTTGGCGCTTGAGTATCTGGTTAGAGCAATATTTTTATTTATTTTTTGTATTTCTACGTGATCTGTGGATCGGAATTAAAAATGGCAAAAAATTGGCGCTCGGGTGTTCGATTGCAATAATATTTGTTTTTATTTACTATATTTTTACGTGATCTGCGTATTAAAATTAAAAACGGCCAAAACTTGGCGCTCGAGTGCCCGATTAAGATAATATTTGTTTTTATTGCCTATATTTTCACGCGATCTACGAGTCAAAATTACAAACGGCTATAACTTGGCACTCGGGTGTCCGGTTAGTGTAATATTTTTGTTCATTTTTTGTATTTTTGCGTGATCTGCACATTAAAATTAAAAACGGCCAAAACTTGATGCTCGGGTGTCTGATTAAAGTGATATTTGTTTTTATTTCCTATATTTTTACGTGATCTACGAGTCAAAATTAGAAACGGCTATAACTTGGCACTCGGGTGTCCGATTAGAGTAATTGTTTTGTTCATTTCATGTATTTTTATGTGATCTGCGCGTTTAAATTAAAAATTGCGAAAACTTGGCGCTCGGGTGTCTGGTTAGAGCAATATTTTTTTTCGTTTTTTGTATTTTTATATGATCTGCGCATTTTAATTAAAAACGGCCAAAACTCGACGCTCGAGTGTCCGATTACAATGATATTTGTCTTCATTTTTTTATTCTCATGCAATTTACGAATCCAATTTAAAAACGGCTATAAGTTGGCACTTGGTTGTCTGGTTAGAGTAAAATTTTTGTTCATTTTTTATTTTTTTACGTGATCCGCACATTTATAAAAACGCCTTAAACTCGGCGCTCGAGTGTCCGATTACAATGATATTTGTCTTAATTTTTTTATTCTCACGCAATTTACGAATCCAATTTAAAAACAACTATAAGTTGGCACTCGGGTGTCAGGTTAGAGTAAAAGTTTTGTTCATTTTTTGTTCTTTTACGTGATCTGTGCATTTAAATTAAAAATGGCTGAAACTTAGTGCTCGAGTGTCCGATTACAATGATATTTGTCTTTATATTTTCATATTTTTACGCGATCTATAATTCCAAATTAGAAATGGCTATAAGTCGGGGCTCCGGTGTTTTGTTAGAATAATATTTTTTTCATTGTATTTTTATGTGATTTGCGCATTAAAATAAAAAATGACCAAAAGTTGGCGCTCGGGTGTCCGATTAAGATGATATTTATTTTTTTCCTATATTTTTACGCGATCTACGAGTCAAAATTAGAAACGGCTATAACTTGGCACTCGGGTGTCCAGTTAGAGTAATATTTTTATTCATTTTTTGTATTTTTACGTGATCTGCGCATTAAAATTAAAAATGGCCTAAACTTGGTGATCAAGTGTCCGATTAAGATGATATTTATTTTTTTTTCCTATTTTTTTACGCAATCTACGAGTCAAAATTAGAAACGGCTATAACTTGGCACTTGAGTGTTCGGTTAGAGCAATATTTTTGTTCATTTTTTGTATTTTTACGTGATCTGCGCATTTAAATTAAAACAGACAAAACTTGGCACTCGGTTGTCCGATTACAATGTTATTTGTCTTCATTTTTTGTATTTTTACTCGATCTATGAATCCAATTTAAAAACGACTATAACTTGGCGCTCGGGTGTCTGGTTAGAGCAATATCTTTGTTCATTCTATGTATTTTTACGTGATATGCGCATGTAAATTAAAAACGGTGAAATCTTGGCGCTTGGGAGTCTGGTTAAAGCAATATTTTTGTTCATTTTTTGTATTTTTCCGTGATCTAGACATTTTAATTAGAAATGGCCAAAACTCGACGCTCGAGTGTCCGATTACAATGATATTTGTCTTCATTTTTTTATTTTCACGCAATTTACGAATCCAATTTAAAAATGGCAATACGTTGGCACTCGGGTATCCGGTTAGAGTAAAATTTTTGTTCATTTTTTGTTTTCTTACGTGATCCACGCATTTAAATTAAAAACGGCCAAAACTTAGTGCTCGGGTGTTCGATTACAATCATATTTGTTTTTATTTTTTCATTTTTTCATGCGATCTACGATTCCAAATTAGAAGCGGCTATAAGTTAGCGCTCGGGTGTTTGGTTCGAATAATATTTTTGTTCATTTTCTCTATTTTTACGTGATCTGCGCATTTAAATTAAAAACGGCCAAATCTTGGTGCTCGTGTGTCCAATTACATTGATATTTTTTTTTGAATTTTTGCACGATCCACAAATCCAAATTAAAAATGGCTATAACTTAGCCCTCGGGTGTCTGGTTAGAGCAATATTTTTATTCATTTTTTGTATTTTTACGTGTTTTGCCCATTTAAATTAAAAATGGACAAAACTTGGCACTCGGTTGTCTGATTACAATGATATTTGACTTCATTTTTTTATTTTTACGCGATTTACGAATCCAAATTAAAAACGGCTATAACTTGCCACTCGGGAGTCTGGTTAGAGTAATATTTTTTTTCATTTTTTATATTTATCCGTGATTTGCGCATTTAAATTAAAAACGGTGAAAACTTGGTGCTCGGGTGTCTGATTAGAGCAACATTTTTGTTTTTTTTTGTATTTCTACGTGATCTGTAGATCGGAATTAAAAATGGCCAAAACTTGGCGCTCGGGTGTCCGATTACAATGATATTTGTCTTTATTTACTATATTTTTGCGTAATCTACGAGTCCAAATTAGAAATGGCTTTAACTTGGCACTCGGGTGTCCGGTTAGAGTAATATTTTTGTTCATTTTTTTGTACTTTTACGTGATCTGCGCATTAAAATTAAAAATGGCCAAAACTTGGCGCTTAGGTGTCCGATTACAATGATATTTGTCTTCATTTTTTATATTTTTACGTGATCTACGAATCAAAATTAAAAATGGCCATAACTTGGCGCTTGTGTGTCTGGTTAGAGTAGTATTTTTTTTTCATTTTATGTATTTTTACGTGATATGTGCATTTAAATTAAAAACAACAAAAACTTAGCGCTCGGGTGTCTGGTTAGAGCAATATTTTGTTCATTTTTTGTATTTTTACGTGATCTGCACATTTAAATTAAAAACAGACAAAACATGGCGCTCGGTTGTCCGATTGCAATGATATTTGTCTTCATTTTTCATATTTTTACGCGATCTTCGAATCGAAAATAAAAACGGCTAAAACTTGGCGCTCGGGTGTCTCGTTAGATTAATATTTTTTTTTCATTTTTTATATTCTTACGTGATATGCGTATTTAAATTAAAAATAGCGAAAACTTGGTGCTTGGGTGTATGGTTAGAGTAATATTTTTGTTTATTTTTTGTATTTCTATGTGATCTGTGGATCAGAATTAAAAACGGCCAAAACTTGGCGCTTAGTTGTCCGATTATAATGATATTTGTTTTTATTTACTATATTTTTGCGTGATCTACGAGTCTAAATTAGAAACGACTATAAATTGGCACTCGGGTGTCCGGTTAAAGTAATATTTTTGTTCATTTTTTGTACTTTTACGTGATCTGCGCATTAAAATTAAAAATGGCCAAAACTTGGTGCTTGAGTGTTCGATTACAATGATATTTGTCTTTATTTTTTGTTTTTTTACGCAATCTACGAATCCAAATTAAAGATAGCTATAACTTGGCGCTCAGGTGTCTGGTTAGAGTATTATTTTTTTTTTCATTTTATGTATTTTTACGTGATATGCACATTTAAATTAGAAACGGCGAAAACTTGGTGCTCGGGTGTCTGATTAGAGCAATATTTTTGTTCATTTTTTGTATTTTTACGTGATCTGCACATTTAAATTAAAAACGGACAAAACTTGGCGCTCGGTTGTCCAATTACACTAATATTTGTCTTTATTTTTTGTATTTTTACGCGATCTACGAATCCAAATTAAAAACGACTATAACTTGGCGCTCGAGTGTCTGGTTAGAGTGATATTTTTTTCTCATTTTTTGTATTTTTACGTGATATGCACATTTACATTAAAAATGGCAAAAACTTGGCGCTCGGGTGTCTGGTTAGAGCAATATTTTTGTTTATTTTTTTCTATTTCTATGTGATCTGTGGATCGGAATTAAAAATGGCGAAAACTTAGCGCTCGGGTGTTCGATTACAATAATATTTGTTTTTATTTACTATATTTTTACGTGATCTGCGCATTAAAATTAAAAATGGCCAAAACTTGGTTCTCGGGTGTCCGATTAAGATGATATTTGTTTTTATTGCCTATATTTTCACGCGATCTACGAGTCAAAATTACAAACGGCTATAACTTGGCACTCGGGTGTCCGGTTAGAGTAATATTTTTGTTCATTTTTTTGTATTTTTGCGTGATCTGCACATTAAAATTAAAAATAGCCAAAACTTGGTGCTTGGGTGTCCGATTAAGATGATATTTGTTTTTATTTCCTATATTTTTACTCGATCTACGAGTCAAAATTAGAAATGGCTATAACTTGGCACTCGGGTGTCCGGTTAGAGTAATTTTTATGTTCATTTCATCTATTTTTACGTGATCTGCGTGTTTAAATTAAAAACAGCGAAAACTTGGCACTCGGGTGTCTGGTTAGAGCAATAGTTTTGTTCATTTTTTGTATTTTTCTGTGGTCGCGCATTTTAATTAAAAAGGCCAAAACTCGGCGCTCGAGTGTCCGATTACAATGATATTTGTCTTCATTTTTTTATTCTCACGCAATTTACGAATCCAATTTAAAAACGGCTCTAAGTTGGCACTTGGGTATCAGGTTAGAGTAATAGTTCTGTTCATTTTTTGTTTTTTTTTTACGTGATCTGCGCATTTAAATTAAAAATGGCCAAAACTTAGTGCTTCGGTGTCCGATTACAATGATATTTGTCTTTATTTTTTCATATTTTTACGCGATCTATGATTCCAAATTAGAAACGGCTATAAGTCGGGGCTCGGTTGTTTGGTTAGAATAATATTTTTGTTCATTTTTTGTATTTTTACGTGATCTGCGCATTAAAATAAAAAATGAGCAAAAGTTGGTGCTCGGGTGTCCGATTAAGATGATATTTATTTTTTTCCTATATTTTTATGCGATCTATGAGTCAAAATTGGAAACAACTATAACTTGGCACTCAGGTGTACAGTTAGAGTAATATATTTATTTATTTTTTGTATTTTTACGTGATCTGCGCATTAAAATTAAAAATGGCCAAAACTTGGTGATCAGGTGTCCGATTAAGATGATATTTATTTTTTTTCTATATTTTTATGCGATCTACGAGTCAAAATTAGAAACGGCTATAACTTGGCACTCGGGTGTCCGGTTGGAGTAATATTTTTGTTCATTTTTTGTATTTTTACGTGATCTGCGCATTTAAATTAAAAATGGACAAAACTTGGCGCTCGGTTGTCTGATTACAATGATATTTGTCTTCATTTTTTATATTTTTACTCGATCTACGAATCCAATTTAAAAATAGCTATAAATTGGCACTCGGGTGTCTGGTTAGAGTAATATTTTTTTTTCATTTTTTATATTTTTACGTGATATACGTATTTAAATTGAAAATGGCGAAAACTTGGAGTTCGGTTGTCGGGTTAGAGCAATATTTTTGTTTATTTTTTGTATTTCTACGTGATCTATGGATCGTAATTAAAAATGGCGAAAACTTGGCGCTCGGGTGTCCGATTACAATGATATTTGTTTTTATTCACTATATTTTTACGTGATCTGCTCTTTAAAATTAAAAACGGCCAAAACTTGGTGCTCAGGTGTCCGATTAAGATGATATTTGTTTTTATTTCCTATATTTTTACGCGATCTACGAGTCAAAATTAGAAACGGCTATAACTTGGCACTCGGGTGTCCGGTTACAGTAATTTTTTTGTTCATTTCTTGTAATTTTACGTGATCTGCGCACTAAAATTAAAAACGGCCAAAACTTGGCGCTCTGGTGTTCGATTACAATGATATTTGTCTTCATTTTTTGTATTTTTATGCGATCTACGAATCCAAATTAAAAACAGCTATAACTTGGCACTCGGGTGTCTTGTTAGAGTAATATTTTTCTTTCATTTTTTGTATTTCTACGTGATATGCACATTTAAATTAAAAACGGTGAAAACTTGGCGCTCGGGTGTCCGATTACAATGATATTTGTTTTCATTTACTATATTTTTATGTGATCTATGGGTACAAATTAGAAACGGCTATAACTTGGCACTCGGGTGTCCGGTTAGAGTAATATTTTTGTTTATTTTTTGTATTTCTATGGGATCTGCGCATTAAAATTAAAAATGGCCAAAACTTGGCGCTCGGGTATCCGATTAAGATGATATTTGTTTTTATTTCCTATATTTTTACGCGATCTACGAGTCCAAATTAGAAACAGCTATAGCATGGCACTCGGGTGTCTGGTTAGAGTAATTTTTTTGTTCATTTCTTGTATTTTTACATGATTTACGCATTTAAATTAAAAACGGCGAAAACTTGGTGCTCGGGTGTCCGATTACAATGATATTTATCTTCATTTTCTGTATTTTTACACGATCTACTAATTCAAATTAAAAATGGCTATAACTTGGCGCTCGGGTGTCTGCTTAGAGTAGTATTTTTTTTCATTCTTTGTATTTTTATGTGATATACGCATTTAGATTAAAACCGGTGAAAACTTGGCGCTCGGGTGTCTGGCTAGAGCAATATTTTTGTTCATTTTTTGTATTTTTACGTGATCTGCGCTTTTAAATTAAAAATAGACAAAACTTGGCTCTCGGTTGTCCGATTACAATAATATTTGTCTTCATTTTTTTGTATTTTTACGCAATCTACATATCCAAATTAAAAACGGCTATATTTGGCGCTCAGGTGTCTGGTTAGAATAATATTTTTTTCATTGTTTTGTATTTTTACGTGATACGCGCATTTAAATTAAAAACCGCAAAAACTTGGTGCTTGAGTGTCTGGTTAGAGCAATATTTTTGTTTATTTTTTGTATTTCTACGTGATCTGTGGATCAGAATTAAAAATGGCGAAAACTTAGTGCTCGGGTGTCCGATTACAATGATATTTGTTTTTATTACTATATTTTTGCGTGATTTATGAGTCCAAATTAGAAACGGCTATAACTTGGCACTCGGGTGTCTGGTTAGAGTAATATTTTTGTTCATTTTTTGTACTTTTACGTGATCTGTGCATGAAAATTAAAAATGACCCAAACTTGGCGCTCGAGTGTCCGATTACAATGATATATGTTTTCATTTTTTGTTTTTTTACGCGATCTACGATTACAATGATATATTCTTAGATTAGATTATTTTGAAGCAAATTTAAATTAGGAAGAATTCATTTACTTAATATTTAATTCCTTGAAATCAAAAATCAAAATTTTAAATTGCTGGAATTTTGTTAATAGGTTGTTAATTTGTTTTAGTTTGCATTTTGAACTTGCAAAACCCTAGGAATTAGTTTTAATTAATTTTCAAACTTAGTTTACATTCAAATTTAGGATTTCTATTTTAACCAAGAAACTAAATAACGTAGGCTCCCTGTGAATTCGACCTCGGACTCACCGAGTTACAACTACACCACACACCCTTGCACTTGGGGGTTAATTTAGATGTATTTTCTAATAGCGGTCAGTGCGCACGCGTGTTTGTGCGTGTGTAAGCGTGTGCGCGCGTGCGCGTGTTTGTGCGTGTGTGTGCATCTGTACATGAGCGTGCGCGTGTTTGTGCAAGTGGCACGCGCGAGCGTGTTTGTACGTGGGTGCACGCCTGCGCGTGTTTGCGCGTCTGTACACGAGCGCGCGCGTGTTTGTACGCGCGTGCGCGTGTTTGTGCGTGTGTGTGCATCTGCACATGAGCGTGCGCGTGTTTGTGCGTGTGTATTCGCGCGCACGTGTTTGTGTGTGTGCGCGCACGCGTGTTTGAGCATGTGTCCCCGCGCGCACGTGTTTGTGCATGTGTGAGTGCATGAGCGTGTTTGTTCGTGTGTGAGCACGGCCACGTGTTTGCGCGTGTTTGTGTAGATGTGCGTACACACGTATGTGTTTGTGCATGTGTGGGCACGCGCCCGTGTTTGTGTGTGTTTGTGCGTTTATGCGCACGCATGTTTGTGGGTGGGAGCGCGCGTGTGTTTGTGCGTGTGGTTGCATGTTTGTGCATGTGGGCACGTGTTTGTGCGCGTGCGCGTGTGTGTGCGTGTGTGAGCGCGCGTGTGTGTTTGTGTTGGGTGAGCGCACGAGCGTGTTTGTGCGTGCGTGCACGCACGCGCGTGTTTGTGTGTGTGTGCTTGCTCGCGCGTGTTTGTGCGTGGGTGCGCGCAATCGCCTGTTTGCGTATCTTTGTACAGCGTACGCGCACGCGCGCATGTTTGAGCGTGTGGGAGTGCGCGCGAGCGTGGTTGTGCGTCTGTGTCCGCGCACATGCGTTTGTGCGTGTGGTCGCGTGTTTGTGCGTGTGGGCGCGTGTTTGTGCGTCTGTGCACGCGCGCGCATGTGTTTGTGTGTGTGTGAGTGTGCGAGCGCGTGTTTGTGCGTGTGGGCGCGTGTTTGTGCGACTACACGCACGCGCGCGCATGTTTGTTTGTGTGTGAGCGCGCAAGCGTGCTTGTGCGTGTGTGAGCACGCATGCATATTTGTGTTTGTGTGAGTGTGCGAGCGTTTTTGTGCGTGTGTGAGCGTGGGCGCCTATTCTACTTGTGCGCGCGCATGTGTTTGAGTGTGTGTGTGCATGCGTGTTTGTGCATGTGTCCCCGTGCACTCGTTTTTGCGCGTGTTTGCGCGTGTTTGTGCGTCTATGCGAGTGCGCGCGTGTGATTGTGCGTGTGTGAGCGTGCGCGCGTGTTTGTGAGTTTGTGTGCGTGTTTGTACGAGTATGCATGTGTGCGCTTATTTGTGCGTGTGTCAGCACGCGAACGTGTTTAAGCGTGTGTGAGCGCGCGTGCGTATTTATGCGTGTGTGAGCACGCGAATGTGTTTGTGCGTGTATGAGTACGCGCGCGTGTGTTTGGGCGTGTGTGCACGTGTTTGGGCGTCGGTGCGTGCGCGTGCACGTATTTGCACGTGTTTTTGCGTCTATGCGCGCGCGTGTTTCTGTGTGTGTGAGCACGCATGCATGTTTGCACGTGTTTGTCCGTGTGTGTGCGCGCGCACGTATTTGCGCATGTTTGTTAGGTTGTACGCTTGCGCGGGTGTGTTTGTGCGTGTGAGAGCGTGCGCGTGTTTGTGTGTGTGTGTGGGCGCGCACGTGTTTCCATGTGGTTGTGCATCTGTGTGCACGCGTGTTTACGGGTGGGAGGGCGCGCGTGTTTGTGCATGTGTGCGCATGTTTGCGCGTGGGGGTGCGTGTTTGTGCTTGTGTGCGTGCATGCGCCCATGTTTGTGCGTCTGTGTGCGCGCGTGTTTGAGGCTGTGAGTGCGCGCGCACGTGTTTCCCCGTGTTTGTGCTGCTGTGCGCGCGCATGTTTGCGGTTGTAAGCGTGCGCGTGCTTGTGCGTGTATGCGCGCGCGCTCATGTTTGTGCATCTGCGCGCGTGCGTGTTTGCGGGTGGGAGCACGTGTGTTTATGCGTGTGGTAGTGTGTTTTTGCGTGTGGGCACATGTTTGTGCGTCTGTGCGCGTGTGCGCATGTTTGTGCATGTGGGTGCACGTGCACACGTGTTTGGGCGTGTGTGAACGCCCGCGCGTGTGTTTGCACGTGCGGGCGCGCATGTATTTGTGGATGTTTGTGCACATGCGTGCGTGTTTAGGCGTGTGTGAGCGCGCGCGCGTGTTTTTGTTTGTTTGTGCGTGTTTGCACGTGTTTGTGCGTGCGTGAGCACATGTGCATGTTTATGCGTGTGCAGGCACACACGCGCGTGTTTGTGCATGTGTGCGCGCACGCGCGCGTGTTTGTGCATGTGTGCGCGCACGCGCGCGTGTTTGTAAATGTGTGCGCGCACGCACGTGTTTATACGACTGTGCGCACGCATGTTTGTGCGTGTGGGCACGCACGTGCACTTGTTTGTGCATGTTTATGCGAGTGGGGGCACGTGCACGTGTTTGTGCGACTGTGCGCGCGTGCACGTTTTTGTTCATGTGGGTGCGCGTGCACACGTGTTTGGGCGTGTGTGAGTGCACGCACATGTGTTTGCACGTGTTTGTGCGTGTGTGAGCGCACGAGCATGTTTGCGCGTGTGTGAGCACGCGTGCATGTTTGTGCGTGTGCGGGCGCATGCGCGCGTGTTTGTGCTTGAGAGCACGCACGCGCGTGTTTGTAAGTGTGTGTGCGCGCGCATGTGTTTTTAAGTGTGAACGCATGTGCGCGTGTTTGTGCTTGCGGGTGCCCGGGTGCATGTTTGTGTGTGTGCGCGCGTGTTTGGGTGTGTGTGAGTGTGTGCGCGCGCGAGTGTTTGTGCATGTTTGGGCGTATTTGTGCCTGTGTGAGCGCGTGAGCGTGTTTGCGCGTGTTTGTGCATCCGTGAGCACGCGTGTGTTTGTTGACGCTCTCTAATTTGGTAGTGGCTCACTCTCAAGTATAAGAGGTCAGTTGAGTTTAGTCTAGGTGAGTCCTAGGTCATCTTCCATAGGGAACAAGGGTGTGCCTAAGTGTAGGAAAACTTGATTTGGAAAAGGCTTGCAAAAGTTTTTTTTTTTTAGAAAAAAAATAAAAGATGAAAATTTCTTTTTTTTTTTCCGAAATTTTAAAACACAAGTAAACTAAAAACGAAATCACTGAGAACACAACCTATTTGAAAACTCAACAGATGACGTAAATTGAACTTAACAACTATTTGAATGAGAAAACTTGGCTTTAACCTAGTCCTGTAATGTCCTTGAAGGCTTGAACTCGAATGTGAAATTAACTCAACCTAACCTCCCCACCCTAGCCGTACCTTGCACATCATGTGTGGCAGCCGCAGCAACTCGTGATGCAGACTTCAACAATACATGAGGAAAATGGCAGAGCTTCTCTCTCTAGAATTCTCTCTCTCTAGCTTCTCTCTCTAGAAACCATGGCTGATCATCCTTCACCTACGAATTCCCCTACTTCTAAAGCCCTTCTGTCACTCAATTCCTCTTCTTCCCTACAAGGGCCGGATGAAACTAGTTATGAAGAAAGAAAGAAGTTCACCTCGGGAGAAGAAGGTATTCGAGCCTCTCAAGTCGAGATAGGGAGTTATTTGATAGAAACAAATGCAGCACTGATTAGAGAAGGTATAGTGCAGGATGAGGTTGCTTTGCAAGCTTCATCCTCCACTATTCCTCCCACCTCTCATCAGATGTCATTCTCGGAGGCATTACAGGAAGAGGAAGTTCAAGTTGATGCAGAACTATCACCTTTTACAAAACTGAAAACTGAAATTTCAAAAATGAAGATTCAAAGCTTCCCAAGTCTACATTATGTTGATTCGGGTATTGAAGGTGAGACCATGGAGATTAATGTCCCACGGAAGAAAGCTGATAACATCTATGGCCTCGAGGAAGGAAGCCTTGCTGTGACAATGCGAAGATCCGAGCATGGTAATGAAGGTATGCCCCCAAAAGCTAATCCAAAGCCTTCTTCTTCATCTAGTTTCAGTTCAGCTTTCTCCCCGTTGAAGATGGAGCATGTTAGTTTGCATAGACACCCACTACCCAATTACACTCCCAATGGCCTGGTCAATGATAAAACCCATTGTATAAAGCAAGGAGGTCAACCTACTCTTTTACCTATACTACCTGACATGTCCCAGCCACCAATTAACCAAGGCAAAACCAACATGGAAAGTCTTTTTACCTCGGGTATTAACCAAGGAAGCCCGCCAAGCCCGCAAACTTCAAAATTCCAAATCAAACCAGCTGCAAACCAAGTGGGGAACAAGCCAGAATTAGACTTCCCTCCACTAAATGTAACTAAACCAAATTGCCAACCATTGGATGCTAACCACCCCCTACCAAGTCCCAAGCCAACCTGGGCCCACATTCTCAATTCCAACCGGATTAAAACCAACGGAACAACTCTAAAATACTTCCCGCCCATATACAACAATGAAAAAACCAAAGCACCTGTAGCCATTACAACTGAAGAAGTCTCTGATGAAATGCACAGATGGGATAATGCTCTGGTAGGCCACGTAATTGGAGCTAAGCCCCCCTTTAAGCTCATGAAACAATTTGTAGAAAGAAGGTGGAGAGCTTTTGGATGCATTGATATTTTTATTCTTAAGGCTGGATTATTCATCTTCAAGTTTCAGGATGAAGAAACCAAATTGAAAGTCTTAGAACTCGGGCCATGGAGTTATTTTGACAAGCCCCTCATATTGAAGCCTTGGTCACCATATGAAAATTATGACAAATTCAGCCCAGATTTTCTTCCAATTTGGGTGAGACTACCACTCCTAAAGTTACACCTTTGGTCGGCCACATCCCTTGGTAAGATTGTCAGCCACATTGGTCGTCCTCTCTTCACAGATAGGATGACTGCCAATAGGCAGAGACTTGCTTATGCAAGAGTGTGTGTGGAGGTAGACAGAAATGCTAGCTTTCCCCCTTTTGTTGAAATTGAAGATTTTGATGGACAATTGATCAAGCAAGAGGTAGAATACGAATGGATCCCATCAGTCTGTGAGTCCTGTAAGTCATTTGGACATAATGCAAAACAATGCCCAAAAAAAATTAACCAACACTGGAGGCCGGTCCCCAAATCCAACGAGGAGAATAACCAAGTCAAGACCAAGGGAATGAATACAGCAAAAAGCAGTGAAAAACCAGAATCCAGTGGACAACCAATTGGGAATGAAAGGAAGCAACTGGTGGTAATTGAACAGGAAATCCAATGTAAAGATGAGCATAAACAACACACCAGCAAGTCCCTGCAGCAAATTGATAAGCTTGAGATGCCAACTTGTCCAAAGGAACAACCTGAAGAATCCCCACTACCTATCACTCCTCTTGCTATTCTAGAACCGGACCTTGTTCCAAGACTTTCCAGCAGTATGCCAAACTTTGCTGAGAAGAGCTGCTTAACATTCCAATCCGAAGGAAAGATGAAAGCTTCAGCAAATGAAGGTGACAAGCCAGAGGAAGAAGCAACATTCAAAACAGTAGATGATGATTCTGAATTCCAACTTTCAAAAAGCCAGAGGAAGAAGCAAGCTAAGTTAATGCACTCCCTTATGTATAAGAACAAGGCCTCCCAAGCCAAGTCCAAATCTCCATCCTCCTCCTCTCATAAATGAATTTTGCTGCCTGGAATGTGAGGGGTTTAAATGGGCCCCTAAAACAGATGGAAATCAGGAAGTTGATAAAAGGCTCCTCTCTTAATTTAATAGGTCTTTTGGAAACCAAAGTTCAAAGCCAAAACATTGGGGAAGTATGTAAAGCTATAAACTCCTCATTTTGCCATGCTGATAACATTGCAAATCAGAAGGTTGCTAGAATTATCCTATTGTGGGATCCATCCTCACTTAATGTTCGAATTCTCTCATGTACAGATCAATCAATCTTTTGTCATATTAGCCATATCTCCTTATCCCAAAGTTATTTTGCTACTTTTGTTTATGCATCTAATGACAGGAAAGTTAGAGAGCTGCTATGGAAAGATCTTTTTTTTTTTTTTTTGGTAGTTAAGCGGGTGTTTTATTACCAAAAATATAGATTTACAACTAGCTCAATACGAAACCCCAAAGGGTACACACCTCATATAGAGGATCCAAAGGAAAATACTAAGAAACCATCTAACCTATCCTTTGATAGATCCACTTACAACCCAAGTGGATAGGTTAGCAAATAAACTTCATTTCCTCCTAGCTTTGTTTGAGTTAGAGTTTGGCCCCTTGATGAGTGAGATGCTTGCTAGCGTTTGCTCTTTAGCAAATTTAAGCTTTTGAATACGGTCTAGGAGTAACTTCTTTTCTCGAGCTTGGGAGGAGGTTGGTGTTGTTTTTGCTTGCTTCGGCCCTTGTTTGGTTGGTACCTCATCATCCTTCGGCTCTTGTTTCAACTTTAGACTATTGTCTTCCTCTTCACACTCATCCTCTTTGCATGATTGTAAAATCTCAAACATATTGGATGAAGCTTGTGGCTTGTCCTTGCTCCTTTGCTTTGGCGCTGAAATGTCTTGTTGCTCATTCCCTTTCGAGTGCGCTTCAAGGGTGTTGACCGTGGGTTGCAAAGACACTTTGCTTCCTTCAACATTGCTCCTTCCTCTATTCTTCACTTCTTGCCAATCTTCATCTTTGTGCCCTTTAATTTTCCATTCTTGCTTGATTTGCTTGACTTCGGACTTTGATTTTGCGGGGCAAGATGATACCGTGTGACCATAGACTTTGCATCCTTCACACTTTTTTGGTTTCCATGGAACCTCAATTTTGACTTCAAATGGATTACCATAACCCAAATTTACTTTAAAGGTCTTGGGGATTTCTTTGTTCACTTGCATTTCGACACATATTCTAGCATAAGTGAGCCTACTTCTCTTTTGTGTATACTCATCAAGGAACAAAGGCTTGCCCACTACACTAGCTAAATAGCTTAATCCCTCATCCGTCCAAAGTTCAAGGGGAACATTGTAGAACTTTACCCAGATTGGCAATGTTGAGAATTCCTCCTTGTGCATTTGCATACCAGGGTGCCATCTTTTAATGAGTATTAAACGGTTGCCACAATAGTAAGGGCCCCCATCCAAAATTTTCCGCAATGCATCCTCATCCTTGAGATTAAATATGTAAAAACCATTTTCATAGGTGACCACATCTACTACTTCCCCTGGCCATTTCGTTTCAGCCCATGTTTTAACATAATGGAATGAGCTCCATTTGTCAAGAAAGTAGCCAATTAGAGCATGATTCCAATGAGTATATCCTTGTCTAGAAATTTCAAAAGGGATTTTAAGCTCATTTTCTTCCAATTCAACATTGAAAAATCTGAGACTTGAAGCCTTATTTTCCTCTTTTTGACCAAATAAAGAAGACCATGGTAACTTACTTGGTTCGGCATTTTTTGCAGTGTGGGGCCCTTGGCTTGAGGATGTGGGAAGGATACCCGAGAGTTTAACTTCCTCCTTTGGTTTATTAGTTATGCTCGGCTGAAAAGAATGGTTGGAATTCAACTTTCCACTTTGGAGAGGGGACCCACCAATACACCTTTTTGTCTTCACACGTTTGCTTGTCTCGGCTGAAGAGTTTGGCAATTGAGTGACCATGGGGGCCACTCCTAGCAAGTCAGCACCTTTAATTGCACAACTACCCGAGGAAGAGTGAATAGCTTCAGCACATGTGGGTGTTTGAAAGTCCACATGGGACCCACTACTTACATTGTAATAAAAGCTTTCTTTGTTGTTTTGCACATCTACACCTCGGCTGGTACAAGTGACCCCACCATTCCCATTAATCGAAATAATCACTCCACTTTCTTCATTGACCGGGGGACTAGCATGGTGACCCGTGGGATAGCCATCAGATGCATTTGACCTGCTCATGTAGCTTTCCATTTGGGCGGTAAAATTCCCGCTCTTTGGTATCCTTGGTGCTGTTCCCTCCATTTCATCTTCTTTGGCCGAATGGGAGTATGATGTTTTTTCCTCCTCAACAGTTGAATGGGGCTTAAATCCATGGGAAATGGCTTCCCCCACTTTCTTCCTCCCTTCCGGAGTGAACTCCTTAAAAGATGATCTTCCTAAGCTACCCGAACATAAAGGTTGCTGCTTGTCATTCTTGAAGGGAGCTTGCACCTTCCTCTTCTTTTCATCCAAAACAGACTCCTTGGGAGATGAAGCTTTGAGTATCCTTAATCTCTCAGCAACTTTGGCCATGGAATCTGGAGATTGCTCTTCTTTTCTTTGCCTTTGCTGGATTTTGGCTCCAAAAGAGGAACCCGTGAGGGCATCTTCATAGGCATCACCTTCAAAGACATCATCTTGGACTTCATCTTCTTCATATTCATCCCCTTCTTCGTATTCAAGCCAACCATGGGGTAATTAACAACACCACTCCTTGGGTAATTTTGGGGGACTTCAATGTTGTTAAAGATGAGAAAGAGAAAAGGGGAGGTAAAAATGTTGACAAGGCAGCTACTAAGGAGTTCAATGATTGTTTAGAGGCCATTGAAGTAATTGATTTGAGATACTCAGGTTGCCTATATACTTGGAGCAATAGGCAAACATGTGATGCCAGAATTTACAGCAAACTGGATAGGGTATTGGTGAACGAGGCTTGTCTCTCAACCTTTCCAAATTCAGAGGCCTTCTTTCCAATAGCAGGCATTTCAGACCATAGCCCTTCAATTATCAACATTCCGCCCAACAGCAACACTGGAAGGAAACCTTTTAAATTTTTTAATTTCTGGACAGATCATAAGGAATTCATCAAAGTTGTGAAGGAGGTGTGGTCAACCGAAGTCACAGGAACTCCTATGTACAAGCTAGTCACCAAGCTTAGAACTCTAAAGGCAGCCCTTAGAGAATTCAATCGGAAGTACTATGGGGGAATTACAGCCAAAGTTGCGGAAGCTAGAATCTTGCTTGAGTCAATTCAAATTGAGCTTCAAGAGAATCCTACCAATAGCTTGCAGGAAGAGGAAAATAAAGCTTTAGAGGACTACATGAACCTTGCTTTAGCTGAAGAAGCTTTCTTTAAGCAAAAGGCTCGGGACAGTTCAATCCAGCTTGGAGATCAAAATACCGCATACTTCCATAGGAAAGTCAAGATGCACTGTTCAAGAAACAAGATCCTCTCTATTCAAAATGCCGAAGGGGAAAGATGTGAGAACTACCATGAAGTAAAAGAGGCATTCATTGATCATTACAAGAAACTTTTGGGGACAACTTTCAACTACCCAAATGATGCCAAGCATTACATAGAGGAACTCATGTCAACCAATCTACCTATGGAATCATTGGAAGCTCTTGAACATGAAGTCACTGACAAGGAGATTAAAGACACTCTCTTCTCATTGCCTAGTCACAAAGCCCCGGGGCCGGATGGTTACACATCTCATTTCTTCAAGAAAGCATGGGAAGTTGTGGGAGAGGAGTTCACGGCTGCCATAAGATCCTTCTTCAAGTCAAGTAAACTTTTGAAAGTGGTGAATTCAACCATTATTGCCTTGGTCCCAAAGACCCCCAACCCAAGTTTGGTAGTGGACTATAGGCCAATTTCTTGTTGCACAACTATCTATAAATGCATTTCCAAGATAATTGCTAATAGGCTCAAGGGGATAATACCTAAAGTAGTAAGTTCATCACAAGCTGCTTTTGTTAAAGGGAGGTCAATTTCAGATCAAATCTTCCTTATGCAAGAATTGGTAAGGAATTATCATAGGCAAAACCTTACTCCTAGAAGTGCTTTAAAGATTGATTTGATGAAGGCCTTTGACTCAGTCTCTTGGCATCTTCTTTTGGACATTCTACAAGCTCTCAAACTCCCTAGCAAGTTCATTGAGTGGATAAAAGTTTGCATCACTTCACCCCAATTTTCTATATCTCTTAATGGTTGTCTTGAAGGTTATTTTTCAGGTGCAAGAGGCCTTAGACAAGGAGATCCATTGTCACCATACCTCTTTTTGCTTACTATGGAGTTTTTCTCAAGACTTTTTAATAAAATGGTGGAAGATAGTGACTTCGGCTACCACCCCAAGTGCCTTAATCCTCCAATCACCCATATATGTTTTGCAGATGATCTATTTGTGCTTTGCTCTCCAACTGAGGATTCTTTCCAGATTATTCATAAAGCTCTGCAGGAATTCCACAAGTTTTCAGGGCTCCTACCAAATGGAAGCAAAAGTAGAGTCTACATCTCTGGAGTGAGCAATCAAGAGAAGATCCAATTATGCTCATTACTTGGCTTCAAGCTAGGAGAATTGCCGGTAAAATACTTGGGAGTTCCCCTCATCTCCACTAAGCTCAAGTATGAAGATTGCAAGCCATTAATTGAGAAGGTGCACGGCAAAGTTAAAAGCTGGTCCTCTAAGTCTTTGTCATATGCGGGAAGGTTAGTTCTTATCAAATCTATATTGTTTAGCATTCAAGTCTTTTGGAGTGTTCACTTTATTCTCCCAAAAAAAGTGATGGATGCAATTAAGCAAACATTGAGAAGATTCTTGTGGTCGGGATCGGAATTGAGTAGATGGGGCTCTAAAGTAGCTTGGAATGATATTTGTAAACCTAAAAATGAAGGGGGACTTGGCATTCGCAACCTATGTGAATGGAACAAAGCATCAATGATGAGACACATCTGGAACCTCTGCTCTAATAGCTCATCTCTTTGGGTGGTATGGTGCAAGAATTACCTACTAAAAGGTAAATGTTTTTGGGAAGTAAGCACTCCTTCGGATTGCTCATGGACTTGGCGGAAGCTACTCAAGCTAAGAGAAGAAGCAAAAAGTATCTCCAAATACAAGGTTGGCAATGGGGACTCCATCTCGCTTTGGTATTCAAATTGGCACCCATTAGGCCCTCTTATTCCTAAATTTGGCCAAAGAGTTGCTTATGATGCTGGTTTGTCCAAGAAAGCTAGAGTTTCACAAATAATACTTAATGGAAGATGGAAATGGCCTTATCCATGCACTTGGGAATTAAAAGAGATTGTAGATGCTTTGTCCTCTCTTCACTCCCCGAATCCCCAAGTCTTAGATGAGTTTATATGGACTGCATCAAGGAATGGAAAGTATCAAGCTAAGGCAACATGGAACTCAATTCGGTCAAAGGTTGCTAAGGTAACATGGCACCACTTATTATGGTTTCCAGGTCATATTCCTAAGCATGGGTTTATTTTGTGGCTTGCAATTAGAGGGAGACTCAACAC
The DNA here is from genome assembly GCA_019916065.1 of Vitellaria paradoxa. NCBI lineage: Eukaryota > Viridiplantae > Streptophyta > Magnoliopsida > Ericales > Sapotaceae > Vitellaria > Vitellaria paradoxa. Next base: position 34,890,384 of record CM034234.1, read on the forward strand.
CAAAGACAAAATGATAGCATGGGGTATGAATCTAGATCCCAATTGTGTACTTTGTGGGCAAGCTCCTGAATCCATAGACCATTTGTTCTTCCATTGCAATTTCTCAGCTGAGCTAAGGGAATTGGTTTTCAAGAGATGTCTTCTTGTCAAAGCTACTCAACCTTGGAAGAGTGAAGTATTATGGGCTCTAGGGAAATTTAGTGGGAAGAGTTTTGCTAGCAAACTACGTAAGATTGCTTGGGCGGCATTAGTCTATCATCTATGGCAAGAGAGGAATGCAAGGATCTTCAAGAACACTACCTCTTCGGTTGGGAGTCTAATACAAAGTATTGCTTATGTAATTAGAACTAAGCTCTCTAAATTTCCTGTTGTTAAAGATGTAGAGGAGAATGTTAACATATGTACTAATTGGAGGATCCCATTGTAGCCTACTTTGTATGTTTTGATTCGGGGGTATGCCCCCTTGATATTGTACATAAAATTTCCCATTAATCCAAATATACACTTACTTACCAAAAAAAAAAAAAAAACTCAACCTAACCCTTACACATGTAAGATTAGGCCTGGAAATTCAACGTTAAAAACCTTATTTCGTAAATAAATTGTAATTCCAGGGTTTGAAATTGAGTTCGAAATTACCGGGACATGGAATTGATCTCCAATTCACACTAATATAAACAGAGATCGATTGTATCACAGGTTTTCGTTTTCGAAGTTTGACCTAGAATCACAATTCTTACGTTATTATTCAAAAGAAAATGAATTCATTTCAATTTGTTTTATCTGAGTCCAAGACCTTCAATTTCATTACGAACTTAGGTTAAAACCAAGAAAAGCCCTAGCCTAGCATTGCAAAAGCATAAACGAAATCTTTCGAAAAGAAAATAATCTTCATTAAGCACCCAAATGCAAAAACGAAGTAAATTAAAATGGTTTTAATCCCTTTCGAAATCAAATCAAGTATAAACAAGCTAAGACAAAATATTATGAAGTGATTGTGAAAGCACAAATGACAACTATGAATAATAAGAAAGGAATCAACTTCAATTAAACTTAATGAGAATTGAACTTACAAGAGAAATTCTGAGTTTGAAAGTAGCTATCAATCATGAACAAGATGAACGAAAAAATACTAACCCTAGGTGTGAAAACATAGTCTCCAAGCTCTCCTAAAACCACTCTCTAAAGGCCAAAGCATAAGGAATCACGTAAGGTTCCTTTTTTTTTTAATACATCAGAAAATATTCAATTTATATTAATTCATAACATAAGGGCATATTGGTAAATTTACAATGTGAGCTTTTATTCTCAAAGTTTGCTGAAACAGGTTGTCGTGGGCGCCCAAGGTCTTTGGTCGTGCACCCAAGGTGTGGCTCCTCCAAGTGTTCGACAAAAGTCCTGAGACAAGTTGCTGGAAATCACCCCTTGGCGGGCACCCAAGGTAAAACTCAGTTGGGCGCCCAAGGTGCCTTGCACCCAAGCCATGTACGCCCAAGGTGTTGCTTTTGAACATCCTCTTTTGTGGGCACCCAAGGAAAAACATAGCTGGGCGCCCAAGGTCCTGTGCACCCATGCCATGTGCGCCCAAGCCTTGCTCCCAGCACTCCTGTGAAGACCAGCTCTCTGTGGGCACCCAAGATAATTGCAGGTGGGAGCCCAAGGTGGTGGGTTCAGCACTGAGTTTCATTTTTGAACTCCTAACTTGCTTTCCTCAAGCTATGTTTCTCCAATAACCTAAAAAACACACAAAGAAGAAGTAAATGATAAAAATACAATAAAATTGAGCTTTTCTTGGTAAAATATTCATAAGAAGAATGCAAAATAAGGTTAAAAGGGACAATGATTGCATGCAATCACACCCCCCAACATAGACATTACTAGTCCCTAGGAATGGAAAGAATTATGACAAAAAGATTATGAACATATACCAAGTAAAACCACATTATTCAATCTGAAAAGAAGAACTACTAATTCTAACCAAAAAGGAGGTCCATTTTCGTAGGAGACACACGGCCACACTTAGCGCGTGAGGCAAGCCCTTTAAACTCCTAGGTTCCCCCTAGTGGACGAGTAAGGTCTCGTGAGGGTTTGCAGTGATGTTACCCACAAACATCTATGGAATGGTCTCAATATGTTCATGAGTGATTAAGATCAAAAATGAATTCAAGCTCAAGCCCAACAAGTCACATAACCCAAATATCATGTGTAATTCCCAAGTGCTAAGCATAAATGTATGGACTATCAAAGAAGAAAGAGCATATGTGCAAAATAGTGTCATTCATTCAACAAGGTCTCGAGAGCATAATCGGAACTAAGGTTCGACTTCAAAAGCTCACAAGGTTCCACTCATAGAAAGAAACTCACTCATCAAGGGTTCACTCATACCTATGAGCATAAAATGCTCTCCTAGCTGCACAAAACCTCACAAATAAGTGAGTGAATCGAATTGAAGTGTCGAGTGAACAGCTCATATCAAAAAGTTCCAATGCCATGCAATAGATTACACCACACAACCCACACAAGACCACTAGATGCACACACAAGAATTGCTCGTTTAGAATCCACTAGGTCTTTGATCTGGTTGTAACTTGGCTATGGGTAAAGGTTGAACAATGAAAGTTATGGAAATCAAAGCACATGTCTTGGGCTAAAGATGCTCAGGTGTGCACAAGTCCCAAACTACCCATTTCCTTTCTATACCCCAACCAACAACATGAAGCTTATTCATAAACTTACAAATTACTCTTGGGACATTCTTAGCAACTGCATTACAAAGCCTAAGTCCCATAATTGAATAAACAAAAGGAATGAAATTTTTCTCTCTCTCTTTTTTTTTTGTTGTTTTTTTTTTTTTGAAAATGAATAATGAACTATACAACGTATGAATTCTCTTCCCAACATTCTTCCTCATTTTGCTCTTAAAAGCTCACATTCCCATCCCGAATTTACAACTTAGACATTGAGACACTTTCACAACCCAAGACATTATGAGGGTCAGGCTTAAAGTGTGTGAATGGGGTGTAGGGGACATTATGTGTGAGGCGAATCAAAAAGAGAATCCTTTATATCACACACTTCAGTTTAAGGCTTCAAGTGGGTTTCTAGGACAATTTCATATTAAGAAAGGATAAAAATGCTCAAATTAACAAAGAGGGCCTAGCATCATATTCTAAGCTCACAAACAACTCATATGCCACCTATGCCAGAATATGCATCGAAACGCAAGTTGGTAAAGAGATTCCCAAGTCTTTCAAAATCAATTTGGGTTATGGTAATCCTTATGAGATCAAGGTTGAAGTTCCATGGAAACCAAAAAGGTGTGAAGAATGCAAAATCTTTGGTCACATGGCAACATCCTGCCCCTCCAAACCTAAGCACAATGTCAAGCAAGTCAAACAAGAATGGAAAATTAAAGAGCAGAAGGAAGAAGAATGGCAAGAAGTAAAAGGAAGGGGGAAGAGTACTCCTACATTAAAAGAAAGAAGTAATGATAATTCACAATTGCCATCCAACATCTTTGAAGTTCTTTCAACATGTCAACAAGAAGAGCAATCAAGGGACGAAAAGGAAGGCAAACCAATTGAAGAGCCGAAGGATGATGGGATTTCAATCAAGCAAAGACCGAAAAAAGCAAGTGCAACACCAACTTCCTCCCAAGCCCGGGAAAAGAAGCAGCTTCTAGACCGCATCCAAAAGTTCAATTCAATCAAAGCACAAGCACTTGCAAGCATCTCTCTTATAAAAGAATCAAATTCCAAGTCCAACAAAAAAGGGAGAAGATGAAGTTATATGAGAGACCTATTTTGCTAACCTATCCACTTTGGTTGTTAGTGGAATTATTAAAGGATAGGTTAGATGGGTTTTTAATATTTTGGATTCCCTTAAATGGGATGTGTACCCTTTGGGGTTTGTATTGAGCTAGTTGTAAATCTATATTTTTTGGTAATAAAACACCCGCTTAACTACCAAAAAAAAAAAAAAAAAAAAACAACTCATATGCGCCAAATGACTACTCATGCAAGTGTGTGTGATGCAACTGGGGCATTGAAAACCAAAATAGAGAACAATTGAGCTGAAATAATGTGTAACCCCTCTTGAAAAGAAAAATGGTTCTAAAGCTCACCACTAGAAAGGGTATAAGTCTCTACCTAGTTCGCAAATGCTCAATTAACCACTATCAAACAAAATCTACTCCTAAGCACATACACTCCTCTCCATGATAGCCATGAAAATGCACTGATTCATAACACACTCAACTTGAATTAAGTTTCTTATTAATGCTTGAATGAGACTCACTTATCACTCTCTCAGTCAATTCCACACTCAACCAAACCAAAAGAGCAAACATTTAGGTGCAAATGCTAATATCGTGCATTCAAGCTCAACAATTTTTTTTAATAGCACAAAAATCATCATGCGAACTCTACCCCCCAACCTAAAGGAAACATTGTCCTCAATGCAAGGACTATGTTGCAGAAGTGGGTCTGTAGTGTGCAACGTGAGCATGATGATGAGCATGCAATGATAGCCACACAAGGCACAAGAAAGAACATAACACACTGTAAACAAAGCAGGCACCCATTATTCAAGCCCTGTAAGTAATAAAGAACACCCCCCAACCTAATGTCTACAATACCTCGAATGATAAAGCATGATAAAAGCAACATGTAGAACATCATATAAAAAGGAGGGATATTACCACAAGAGCTGGAAGAAAGAATGGTAACCTGTTACAAAACCAACAAGAAATAAAAAGAAAAACAAAAGAATAAAAAGGAATGAAAAGAACTAAGTACATCAGTCATATCCATTATAAAATAAAAAAAATAGTGCAGAATCTAGTTTTAGGTCAAATATACAAAACATCTCTCAATCCAGACCTAAACTGCTAAAAACCTCTCAAAATAAACACAAGCAAGACACCAAAAGGAGCCTAATCCTCCTTAGGAGGAGCATCATGATCTGGAGGAGATGGTGGTGGTGGTCGGACAACAGCAAGAATCTCCTCTAAGAGACTACGCTGTGCGCGCTGCTCCACCTCTATGGCACTCAGTCTGTCCCCCAGTGCGTGAAGGCCAGAACGAACGGTGGGGACCACAGGAGGACGAGCGGGAAGAGTAGTAGAAGAAGTGGCAGCTGAGGTGGTCCTGTGCTGGGACTGTGCCAAACTCCGCGCAGATATAGAACTCGACAACATCGCCAAAAGCCAGACGATCCTAAACTGAGCATCAATGGAGACATGACACTGCTCCAAAATCTTCATAATGAGCCCAGCAAATGGCAAACTGTGGGGACCCCTAGTCTGATGCAATCGGGCTTGCAGTGCCATCATCATCAATGACACTAAATCAATAGACACACCGGTGGTCATGGCGTACATCAAGTGAGCTCGATCGGGGCTAACATAGTCATCATTAGAAATCGGTAAAATTTGAAAACAAATGAGTTCATGAAAGATTCAGAAGTTACCACTCAATTTGTTCTTCAGAAACTGACGCCTAACCCCCCAAGAACGTGTCTCTCCCTCAGACAAATGGTGTGCTAGCACCAGAAGTGGGGGTCCCTACTCATTAGGGTATGGATACCCTGGGTGGTGAACTTTGGGAATGGCAAGAACCTCCCTAATAGTTCACCGACGAAGTGTAACGCACTACCCTCTCACCATGGAAGTAACATATACCTCATCCGATTTCTGACTATCCACCAAACATGCATTGGCATAAAACTCACGGATGAGGTTGGGATCAGTAGTGTCTCTAAAGGTCATGGCAGTAGTCCAACCCCTAGTTTCCATGAGAGTCTTGAAATCAACCGGCTCCTCACTAAAGTGGTTCAAATTGATGCCCCTCTCAAAAAGCACTGCCCTCTTACTCCAATATGAATCAAATAAATCTTGGGCTTCCTTCCCAATGAACCTATGAGGATCATAGTCAAGCTCATCCTCCTTCTCATTTTCTTCTTCATTATCTTCCCCTTGTTCTTCCACATTCTACTCTTCAATGTCATCCAATTCTTGTTTGTCATCGGGCACATAATCACTGTCATTTGCCATTGATGTGGGGGAAGGTTCTGACTTGCATTTACTATAAGATCGGCCCATGAAGGTGGCAACACACAAGTGCTAAAAGAATGAGGCAAAATGAAAGTTATTCTCACCAAATTGAAAAGCAATCAAAGCTCCTAACTGCCCTTTATAAAATGCCCCACAATGACTTCAACCTGCTCACAAGTAATTCATCGAACACTTGGAGTGCACTCATTCAACTCATCATCAATCCACCCAAAACAACAAAGCCCAAAATGCCTAAATGCTTCAAACAATCTCTTAACTTCAAATGCACAACAATGTGAAACAATTCAACCCCAAACTCAATTCGCAATTCATGGGCATTTAATCAAACAAGTGGTGTGCAAAAGACAAAAAGAGCTGGAATTTTGAAATAGAGTTCAAAGAACACCCCCAAATCAACTCATTTAACAAAGATAGCAACAAAATTTCAGCTCAAATCAACAAGTAAGTCTCCAAAAGAGTTGCCCAACCTCACCTTTGTGAAAGATCTTCAAAACTTGGAGCTCTCATCCATAACTCTACAAGATCCACGGCTAAAAATAAGCTTCTAAACCTCTCAAAGTTGAAGAACCCGAGTGCTTAGAGTGAATAGAACAAGTCTTGGTTTGGTGGAATGGTGGATTTGGTGAAGGAGAAGAGTTCTCACCTAAGTTCTCCACTTGGCTGAACCATGGAAGAGAGAATGTGAGTGATCGGGCAAAAAGGGGTGTTTTAAAAATGCAATCTGAATTTCCAGCTCACGCGACTCTCTTAAAAGGTCATGTGACCAACCTTGGGCGCCCAAGGTGATAGCAGGTGGGCGCATAAGGCAGCTCGGGCGCACGGGCACAAAATCCTTAGGCGCCCAACCTGTCGGGTGCACATGCCTCGAGTGCCCGGCCACAAAATCCTTGGGCGCACATGCCTCTGCCTCACAGCTCATCTTCACTCAGTTAAAAAGGACACTCCAAAGTGTCGCCCTTAACTTCCCTCACTTACAACCAAGTCTCTAACTCAACCTAGAACACAATTCAATCTAAAACCAAGAAGAAACAAAACTTTACATACCTAAACCTAAACTAAACCTATGAAAAGGTGAATAAAAGAAAAGAAAACTCCTACGCTACTATCACACAACATGTCATGCAAGCTCTCTACTCAAATGGAGGAGGATCCGACAGGACCCCAAGTCTCAATCTCAGCCACAAAATTCTCTAAGTATGGCTTGAGACGATGGCCATTCACTTTGAAAATAGTGTTGTTGCGTGGGTTATGCACCTCACACACACCATGCTCTGAAATGGAAGTGATGACATAAGGACCAGACCAACAAGACCTAAGCTTCCCGGGAAAGAGATGTAACCTCGAGTTGTACAACAAGACTTTCTGACCCACATGGAAGGATTTCCTAAGGATGTGCCTATTATGTAAATCCTTCATTTTAGCCTTGGCAATTTTGGCATTCTCAAAAGCATCATTTCTCAATTCATCAAGTTTGTTCAATTGAAGCTTTCTAAGAGTGCCGGCATCATCTAGACTCTCACTAAATTGCCGGATTGCCCAGTAGGCTCGATGTTCCATCTTGACGGGTAGATGGCAAGCCTTGCCATAGACAAGACAATAGGGAGACATGCCTAGAATAGTCTTATAAGCCATACAATAAGCCCACAATGCATCGACTAGCTGCAAAGACCAATCCTTACATGTAGGGTTAACCATTTTCTCAAGAATGCCTTTGATCTCCCTATTTGCCAACTCAACCTGGCCACTGTTTTGGGGGTAATAGGAAGTCCCCACCTTATGAGTCACACCATATCTATGCATTAAGATACCCACAGGCTGATTGCAAAAATGCTTACCACCATCACTAATGATGGCCCAAGGCATCCCAAAACGTGAGAAGATGTATTCTTTTAAAAACTTGACCACCACACGATGGTCATTGGTGCGAGTGGCAATGGCTTCTACCCATTTGGAAACATAGTCAATAGCCACAAGAATGTACTCAAAACCAAACGGTATAGGAAATGGCCCCATGAAATCAATCCCCTAACAGTCAAAGATCTCCAAAATAATGACAAGATTTTGGGGCATTTCATTACGCTTGGATAGTGACCGCTAATAGAAAGTGCGTCTAAATTAACCCCCAAGTGCAAGGGTGTGCGGTGTAGTTTTAACTCGGTGAGTCCGAGGTCGAATTCACAAGGAGCCTATGATATTTAGTTTCTAGGTTAAATGGAAATCCTAAATTTGATTGTAAACTAAGTTTGAAAATTAATTAAAACTAATTCCTAGGGTTTTGCAAGTTCAAAATTCAAATTAAACTAACTTAACAACCTATTAACGAAATTTCAGCAATTTAAAATTGATTGTTGATTCAAGGAGTAAAATATTAGCTAAACGAATTTTTCCTAATTTAAATGCGCAGCAAAATAAACTAATCTAAAAACTGCAATGTAAATCAAACAAAGGCAATTCAGTTAATAAGCAAATAAATTTAAGAAGTCCTTGATCCAACTATCAATTCCGGGTAGTTTACGTCTTCACTATGGGATGGGTTGCAATACTTGTGTTAAAACCTAAATTAGGATTTGTTTGAAAATTATTGAGAAAGTTTTAATCAAAAGCTTTTACCAGTGATTACAGAGAATATAGTCAAAAACTTCTGTTTTCGAAGGGTTTTCAAACAATCCTATTCGAATTCGGATTCAAATCCAATTCTTCTAGTTTATCCAAAATTATTAAGAAAATTTTAATCGAAAACCTTTACCAGTGATTACAGAGAATATAGTCAAAGATTTTCGTTTTCGAATGTTTCTGAAATAAACTAATTCAAATTAGGATTCAAAATCTGAATTTTCAGTTCTTCAAAATTATTAAGAAAATTTTAATCGAAAACCCTTACCAGTGATTACAGAGAATATAGTCAAAGGTTTTCGTTTTCGAAAGTTTTTGAAAGAACTGAATTAGGTTTTAAAAAGTGTAGATCTCTACGCATGAGCTTTCGCAAACCATGCGAAGGGTCTACGCAGACGTCTCAAAGTTGTAGACCCCTACGCATGAGCTTTCGCAAACTCTGCGAAGGGTCTACGTACATCCCATAGATAAGAGTAAACTACCCTTTCTTGATTCGTTGAATCAAGAACTAGGGTTTCTACGCTAGCATGATTTTAAACAAAACGGATATATTCGTCGAAAACATATTTAAAAGATGTGCTAAATCAAACAATGAAACAAGATTCTTAAACAACTAAATCAAAACTAAAGGTGCGAAATCAATCAAACTTCTATTTCGAATATTCGAATAATACCATTAATCCAAAGAAAAATTGTAACGTACTCAAAAACAAACTTCGAAACAAAACGCTGAATGGCGACTGCTGAAACGAATGTGATGAAAGCTCCGAAACCAAGTAAGAACATCCACGTAAGTAAAACAAAACCTTCAAAATTTGTAGATGAAAAATAAAAATATCGAAAAGAAGAAGAAGAAGAAGTAGTAGCCGTCCCCCAAGTCGGCCCCCAAGCAGTCCTTTTTAAACTTGCAAAAGAAACCCTAAAACTTAAATTGCCCGCGCGACGGTCCACCATACTGTGGTCCGGACTGTGCGCCAGGTGGTCCGGACCACGGAAGCCTTTTTTCTACACTTTTGCTCCTCATTTGCCGCTAAGTCCTTGGGGTACTCCGAGCCATCCTTAACGAAGTTGGTTCGATATCCTCCCTTTCATCTCCAAAGTCACTATCTTCTTCGTTTAATTCCCCGTTTTCCCTGCAGTTAAGAAAACAAATCTTATAAGTGATAAAATAATGATAATTCTCCAAAATAGAGTACTCAATTACCTTAATAACCATGAAAACGTGGAGTTTGTAATTACACTTTTCAAGTGTAATCACACCCCCCAACTTGAACGTTGCTAGTCCCTAGCAATGCCCTTTATTAAAATGAAATGCAACTACGATCCTATTTCTCTTTTCGTTGGAAAGACGGCTACACTTAGCTACGTGCAGCAAGCCCTTTAAACCCCTAGGTTCCCCCTAGTGGACGAGTAAGGTCTCATGAGGGTTTGCAGTGAATCTACCCACAAAATTCTATGGCATGGTCTCAAAGTGTCAAAAAGTGATCAAGATCAAAGATGGATTAAGTTCAAGCCTAACAAGTTACAAAACCCAAATATCATGTGTAATTCCCAAGTGCTAAGCATTAATGCATGGACTATCAAAGTAGAAAGAGCATGTGTGCAAAATTGTTTCATTCATTCAACAAGGTTGCAAGAGCATAAACGGAACTAGGTTTTGACTTCAAATGCTCACAAGGTACCACTCATAAAAAAGGAATTCACTCATCAAGGGTTCACACACACCTATTAGCATATGATGCTGACCTAGTTGCCCATAACCCCACAAATAAGTGAGTGAACTGAAATGAAATTCAAAGTGGACAGCTCATAACTATGTTCCAATGCATATGTAAGAGATCACACCACACAACCTACATAAGACCACTACATGCAAAATATAAGAGTTGCTTGCTTAGAATCCACTAGGTCTTTGTTTTGGTTGTAACTTGGCCAGGGGTAATGGTTAACAATGGAGGATATGGAAATCAAAGCACATGTCTTGGGATAAAGATGCTCAAGTGCGCAAAAGTCCCGAACTACCCATTTCCTTTCCAAACCCCAACAATTCCAATCCCAACAAGAAACTTATTCACAAACTTAGGAACTACCCTTGGGACAATTGCAAATATTGCAAATAATGTACAAGTTCCATAATTTCATAAACAAAAGGAATGATAAATATTTTCTCTTTTTTTTTTTCTTTTTTTTTTTCTTTTTTTTTTTCTCTTTCTTTTTTTTTTCTTTTCACTTTTTTTTTCCTTTTTTTTTGAAATAATGAAATAAACATAAGCTGAATTTTCCACTCAAAATTTTCTCCCAATATACTCCCCCATTCACATCATTGACATTGAGGCACTTTTACAACCCAAGACATGTGAGAGTAAGGCTTAAAAGTGTGTGAACAAGGTTAAGGGACAATTATATGAGATGGGAACCAAAAAGAAAAAATTATATATATATATATTTATCACACACTTTATTAAAAAGGTTTCAAGTTGGTTCTTAGGGTAATTTCATATCAAAGAAAGGATAAGCAGGCCCAAAATAGCAAAGAAGGCCTAGCATCATGTTCAAAGCTTGCAACAACTCATAATATGCCAAGTGAAACTAATGCAAGTGTGTGATGCAATTGGTGCATTGGAAACCAAAGTGAAGAATAAAAGAGCTGTGATTATGTGCAACCCCTCAAGAAAAGAATAATAGGCTCAAAAGCTCACCATTAAGGGGTATAAGTCTCTACCTAGTCCAAGAATGCTCAATTAACCAATGTCAAATAAAGTCTACTCCTAAGCACATAAACTTTTCACCATGATAGTCAAAGATGCACAAGGTCATTATACAATCAACTTGAACTAAGTTTCCTATTAAAGCTTGAACAAAACTCACTCATCACTTTCTCACTTAATTCCACAATCGACCAAACCAGAAAGAAAGGATGACATGTAGGTACAAATGTGCTAAATTCATGTATTTATGCTTAAAGATGCTCATAAATTTTTAAATTTTTACAATTTTGGCACAAAAGGTCATCATGCGAACCCTACCCCCCAACTTAAAATTCACATTGTCCTCAATGTGAGAACCATGATGCATATGTGGGTCTGTAGTGTGCAATAGTGAGCATGATGATGAGCATGAAACAATAACAACAAAGGCACAAATAAGAACAAAGCACAAATTAAACCAAGCATGCACCCATTATTCAAGCCACTTAAGGCACCCAAGATACCCTCCAAATGCAAGTGACTCATAATATGCATCGAACAAATTGAACGAATACTAAGAGGAGCGGAATGAAAGGTAACAGAATAAAATAAATAATAAGGTTGAGAAGTACCTTAAGTTGGCTTCAAATGTAGCTAAAGCTTCACGAAAATCAAAAAGAGATTGCAAAGAAATGCCAAAATCATCATGATCTGATTCATTAGCATTGTCAGCACTCGCAGCTCCAATCTCACTGTTAGCACTCGGGCCCTCAAAGATTGTCAATGGAGACAGATCCTGATATCCCATCTTAATTTCAAAGTTAATGTCGGTGTCTGTGTCTGTGTCATAAGTGGGTGCATCAGGCCAATCAATTGGGATTGTAATTTCAGTCCACTCCATATCTAAAAGAAGTTGAAGGTCAACCTCATCCCACCATTGTCCCTCAAGAAGTTGGTTAGGGTTTATATGAACAAAGGGGGGAAATATAAGTGGTAATGGCAACGAATTGCTCTCAAGAAAACACTCATTTGGCCATGATTCCAAGGCATCGTCCCACTGGTCAGAATCACTCTCCTCACTGTATATATAGGATGAATTCTCCCACCTACGTTTCCTTCCAATTAAAATGTTAGCGTTGAACACTGGATTATTAATATTAGAAGTAGGACCAGTCATGATGCACCTGTGCTTACAGCAGAGATAAGACAATATATTTAAGAACATAGATGATAATGCTAGAAACCATAATAGTATAATCATAAGCAAGAAAAGAAAAAAATAAAATGAAATAAAATAAAATCAAATAAAATAAAATCAAACGAAATAACGAAACAAAAATTAATTGCACAACTACCACATCAGACATAATTCAAAGTCCAAAAACTAAAATAAAAAGTGCAATTTTTTTGAAGTTTAAGGGATATCAAATAACAATATGCACTCCTAGTCCAAAGGTCCCAAAATAAAATAAAATAAAAAGAAATACAACATCGTCCCTTCACTGAGGGGCTGGAGGTGGAAAAGAGTCCCTAATATGATCTAAGATAGTCTGGAGAAGGTGTCCTTGAGTCTGTTGAGATTGGGAGATACGCAACAGGAGTTGATGATCCTCTTCCTGGTTCTGCTCTATCAAACTGATGCGCTCCGCCAATGCACCAAGTTGGTCTGCCAATTCCTCATTGGTAACACCTGGGTCATTATCAGAATCCTCCAAAACTTGTGACGGCCCACCCTCCACGGGGTCTTCAGTTTTTCTTTTCTTGTTCAGTATACCTCGAGATTTAACATAGGATGTAATGTTGAAAGGTTGCAATCCCGAGGCAATGGGCAAGTCATCTGAAATCTAGGCTCCTTTCCTTCGGAAAATATCAGTAAGAGCACCTCCAAATGGTAAAGCAGTTAAAGATCCTGAATGTTCACAAGCATATGCCAATTGATGCCATAAGTAAGAAGGTAAATCTAAAGTCATTCCAGTCCCAATGGCATAGATCAAACGTGCTCTAATAGCAGTACAATCTGAATTTCTATTCTGCGGCATCAGGTTGGTACAAGAAAACATATGCAAGGCCCAGTATTTATCTTTTAGTGCTGAAACTGGTTTCCTATACTCTGCGGTCCACTCCTGTCCTTCTGATAAGATTTCAGAAACTACAATGTGGAAAGGTGGGGTACCCTCAGCTGGATATGTGAACTCAGGATTTTGTACGTGAGGCAACTGAAACACTTGAGCGAAATCATCCGGTGTGATTATCACCTTGACCCCCCGAACCCAACTTATAAGGCGTTCTCTACCTCGTCTCCGGATAATTGAACCTTCTTTGAAGTTGGCGAAGAATTCTCTAACTAAATCATTTACACAGTAAGCATTGAACTTGGCGATGTGAAGCCATTGTCGCCCTTCAAAATTCTGTTCCAACAAGAATTCTTCCTTCCTAAAGTGTCCAATCTCCCAATAACGCTCAACAACTACAGGTTTATGGGCCCAAATATCATCATAACTGGATTCAGATTCGGCCCTCCAAAATCGGGTTCTATCAAAAGAAGGAGTTCCGAGTTTCCTGTTGGCACTATGTTTAATCCTTGGGGCCATGAGAACTATAGATCAACACAACAAGATATTGAATTACTTAACCAAGCAAGCTTATGTCCACACAAATTCAGTGGCCCCAAACTATTTGCATTATGAAAATTCAACTCATGGTGATAATATACTTACCAAAAAAAAAACTCATGGTGATAATACTAATTTATGGAAAAATACAGAAATTTGCATATCCACCATGAGGGGGTTCACTTTGATCATTTAGGTGGCCATACAACATCCACCTAACATGGGATCCCGTAATCAAAAGAGCAATTTGCATAAAAATATCAAGAAAATTTTGAACAATGAGGAGTTTGATATCAATATGAAAGCACAACGCAAAAACCAAACCAATTCTTGGGATCCAAGTGTAAGCCACGGCAAAGGGAGTAGGAGCATGTTAATACTTAACACCCTAGGCCAAATTCCGACTTCCCCATGGTTCGGAATGCCATGAAGGAAAAAACTTAACCCTAGGTTCGGGTGGAAGAAAGGTGAAGAATTCGGCACCTAGGGCTTGAAAGAAGTTGACCAACATACCTCAATTTCCTCAAATCCGAAGATGGATATAAATTTCGCACTAACTAGGACTCGAATTAGTTGAAACTTGCAGAAGCCCGGAAGATGAAGCAAGAATCTGAGAGAAGAAGAACTTGGGAGAGAGAGTTAAAAGAGATGAGCTGCCGAATTTGGGGAAAAAAAAACCCGCAGGGTCCGGACCATTTGGGGCCGGTCCGGACCACAGAATAGACCCAATTCAGCATAAAGCCCAACCATTTTCTGTGGTCCCGACCGTGGACGGGTGGTCCGGACCACAGAGAGATCAACTCCCTCAGTTTTGCTCTAATATTCAAAATAAGAAGAATAATTCTATTCTAGCAATTAAATTCTAAACTAATAAAAAATTAGATCTATCCTACGTCTAAATATGATACAACAAATTAAACATTTGGTATTACTCATTAGGTGGGGGATCCAAAAGATCCCATGTCTCGACTAAACCAATAAAATTCTCCAAATAAGGCTTTAATCTATGTCCATTGACTTTAAAACGACTTCCATTGCCCGGGTTTTCTATCTCAATAGCTCCATGGTCCGCTACATGGGTAACAATGAAAGGTCCCATCCATTTAGATTGTAATTTACCCGGAAATAAGTGAAGTCGTGAGCGATAAAGCAATACCTTTTGCCCCTCATGAAATGAACGTCGTGTAATATGCCGATCATGTATTTTCTTCATCTTATCCTTGGAGATTAGTGCATTCTCATATGCATCATTCCGTAACTCGTCCATTTCTGCAATCTGCAATTTACGGTGTAGCCCAGCCTCATCAAGATCAAGGTTAAATTGCTTAATTGCCCAATAGGCTTTATGTTCTACTTCTACGGGCAAATGGCATGGCTTACCATAAACTAACCGATATGGTGACATTCCCAACGTGGTTTTATACGCAGTGCGATAGGCCCAAAGAGAGTCAATCAACCTCAATGACCAATCCTTGCGATTTGGATTAACAGTCTTTTCTAAAATTTGCTTAATTTCCCTATTTGCCAGCTCTACTTGCCCACTTGTTTGAGGGTGATATGCAGTACTCACCTTATGTACTACTCCATATCTGTGGAGTAGATTTCTTACTGGCCGGTTGCAGAAATGTTTACCTCCATCGCTAATAATTGCTCGTGGCACCCCGAAACGTGAGAATATATTCTCGTGAAGGAATTTGAGTACAACTTTATGATCATTAGTTCTTGTGGCAATTGCTTCCACCCATTTAGATACATAGTCAACCCCAACCAGTATGTATTCATATCCAAATGAAACTGGGAAGGGACCCATGAAATCTATCCCCCAACAATCAAAGATTTCTAAAACAATAATAGGGGATAGAGGCATCATGTTTCTACGTGTTAAACTCCCCAAGCGTTGACATCTATCACATGTAGTGCAACAATGATGCACGTCTTTAAAAAGTGTGGGCCAATAGAACCCGCATTGAAGGATTTTAGCAGCTGTTTTGTTAGTGGAAAAATGGCCTCCACATGCTTGAGAGTGACAGAATTCAATTATGCTTGGAACTTCCCACTCCGGAATGCAACGGCGTATCACTTGATCAGGGCAATATTTGAATAAATACGGATCATCCCAAAAGAAAACACGTACTTTTCTAAGGAATTTCTTCCTATCCTTATAGTTCCATTCTTCCGGGAATTGTCCTGTCACTAGATAGTTAGCGATATCAGCATACCAAGGAGGATTGGATGTTGTTGTCGCTCCTACGTTAAACAATTGTTCATCAGGGAAGCTATCGTTTATTTGAGTTTCATCCTGGGAATAAACTTCCATTGGCAAACGTGACAAATGATCTGCTACAACATTTTCAACACCTTTCTTATCTCTAATTTCGAGGTCAAACTCTTGCAATAGCAATATCCATCGAATTAATCGTGGTTTTGCTTCTTGCTTTGTCAACAAGTATTTGAGCGCTGAATGATCGGTGAAAACGATCACTAATGAACAAATGAGATAAGGTCGAAATTTCTCAAGGGCAAAAACAACTGCTAGTAGTTCTTTTTCAGTTGTCGTATAATTTCTCTGGGCCTCGTTTAAGGTCTTACTAGCGTAATAAATAACATGCGCCTTTTTGTCCCTCCTCTGCCCTAAAACGGCTCCTATAGCATGATCACTTGCATCACACATTAGTTCAAAAGGAAGTGACCAGTCAGGAGGTTGAAGGATAGGAGCTGAGACGAGACAACCTTTTAGTTCATCGAAGGATTTTTGACACTGGGGAGTCCATTCGAATAGAGCATCTTGCATCAACAACTGACACAAGGGTTTAGAAATTTCACTGAAAGATTGAATGAACCGTCTATAAAATCCAGCGTGCCCTAAGAATGACCTAATATCCCTTATAGATTGAGGAGTGGGTAGTTTTTGGATCAACTCGACTTTGGCTTGATCCACTCGGATGCCTTCTTGAGATACAATGTGTCCTAATACAATTCCTTGGGTGACCATGAAATGACACTTCTCCCAATTTAACACTAGGTTCTTTTCCTCACATCGTGCCAAAACCAACTCAAGATTCTTTAGACACTGCTCAAATGAATCGCCATACACGGAGAAATCGTCCATGAAAACCTCAACTATTTCTTCTACCATTTCACTAAAGATACTCATCATGCAGCGTTGAAAAGTAGCTGGAGCATTGCATAAGCCAAAAGGCATTCTTTTATATGCGAAGGTACCAAAAGGACAAGTAAAAGTGGTTTTAGCTTGGTCCTCTAAAGCTACCTCTATCTGGTTATATCCGGAGTAGCCATCTAAAAAGCAATAGTAAGCATGGCCAGCCACTCTTTCTAGAACTTGATCTAAAAAAGGAAGAGGAAAGTGATCCTTTCGTGTAACCGCATTAAGCTTCCTATAGTCAATACACACTCGCCAACCAGTTTGTATTCGAGTTGGAACCAACTCATTTTTCTCATTCCGAATTACTGTAACACCTGATTTCTTAGGAACTACCTGTGTAGGGCTCACCCATTTAGAATCAGAGATAGGATAAATTATCCCTACGTCGAGTAATTTCAACACTTCTGCTCTTACCACTTCTTTCATGTTCGGATTGAGTCGTCGCTTGCATCTGACGAACTGGTCTGGCTTCTTCTTCTAGATAGATACGATGTGTGCAAAGAAGAGGACTTATACCTGTCAGATCAGCTACTGACCATCCTAGAGCTTTCTTATAATTTTTCAAAAGTTGAACTAGCAATTGCTCTTGATGAGTAGTCAATTCTGAAGAAATAACCACAGGGTAAGTCTCCCCCTCTCCTAGAAAAACATATTTCAAATTGTGAGGTAACGGTTTTCTGTCAGGGCTAGGAGCTTGTGCTTCTGAAGGCTCTGCTTTATTTAAAAGAGGTCCCAAACTCTCAAAAGTCGGACTCCACTTACTTATAGACATGATTGGGCATAATTCCAAACAATCAACCATCGTACCTAGCTCTTGGTTTGATATCATTAGGTGTGAATTTTCCTCACTAAAGCGAATAGCTTTCTCTACAGGATCCTCAACAAATTCACGATCTACATACTCCTGAACTATGGATTCTATCAAATCCACTTCGTGTATATCAGGCACCTCTTTTGGTTGTTTGGTAACATGAAAGATGTTTGTTTCAAATTCGATATTACCAAAAGACATTTTCATAGATCCATTCCTACAATTAATCAACGCATTCGAAGTTGCTAAGAATGGTCGTCCCAGAATTACTGGTGTCTGATCTGGTGCAGATAGGATTGTTAAGTGGGTGAGTATCTAGGATTATGAAATCCACCTGGAAAATAAAAATTTTCCACTTGTACCAGTACATCTTCAATTATACCTCGTGGGACTTTAATTGATCTATCTGCAAGTTGCAAAGTCACACGTGTAGGCTTTAACTCACCTAAACCCAATTGCTCGTACACTGAGTAAGGGAGCAAATTTACACTCGCTCCTAAATCAAGTAGTGCTCTACTAATAAAATACTTCCCTATATAACAAGATATTGTAGGACATCCTGGGTCTTTATATTTAGGGGGAGTACGACATTGTACTATGGCACTTGCTTGCTCAGTGAGAAATGCTTTCTCTTTGACATTTAAGCCCCTCTTCACAGTGCATAACTCTTTAAGGAATTTGGCATAAGAAGGGAATTGCTTAATTGCATCTAAGGAGAGGTATATTAATTTTCACTTGTTTGAACACCTCTAGCAATTCAGCTGTTTGAGCTTCTCTCTTAGCTTTCAAGAACCTTTGGGGAAATGGTGCTTTAGGGATATACTCCCTAGGCACTAAGATAGATTCTTTTTCCTTTTGATTATCCCCTTTTTCTTCCTCACTCTTCTCTTTCTTAGATTCCTCTTCCCTCTTAGATTTTTCTTCTTCCATACCTATGGGTTGTTTTCCTTCCCTCCTATTATCTTCCGACATCCGCTTAGGTTCTAACTCTTCCCTAACCTCAACCATCTTAGGGTGAATGGTTTTATCTATAGTTTTACCACTCCTAAGCGTCGTGATGTTTTGTACCTGCTCAATATTGCCAGGCATATTGGAAGACCCTTCAACATTTTTCACTTGGGCAATTGGATTTGGACGTGGTTGAGCAGGGAATTGACCTTTAGGTTGTGTAGTCAACGTTTGGGTTAAAAGAGTCAACTGTCCCCTAATGTCGTCCAAAGTTCTATTATTTTGAGCCCAAAGTGTGGATTGTGTGTTCATGTATTGTTGAAGTGTTTCTTCTGTGGACCTCTTATTTGGGGGAATATATGGAGTATGAGAAGGTCCCACATTCTGAGGCAATCCTGGATTAGTGACTGAAACCTGAGGATTTGGAGGAGGTGGAGGGTGATAAGATTGTGGCATTTGAGCTGCTCCATCATTTCTCCAACTAAAATTTGGATGGTTCCTCACACCCGGATTATATGTTTCAGAATAGGGATTTCCTCCCAAATTCTGTCCACGATATGGAGGTCGGTATTGGTTTATTGCATGGATAGGAAGTTCACTAGATAGCTGATTTTGCACGACTTCTCTACACAGGGGCATACTAGGACAATCATCCGTTCTATGAGATTGGCTATCACAAGCTACGCAATAGACATTTGCTATGGGTTCTTTAACTATAGGTGTGTCCTTTTTAATCTTAAGGGTCTCTATTTCTCGGGTCAGAGTTGCTAGTTTTGCCTTAAGATCATCGGTTTCACTTAAGTGATGCAAACCTCGAATAGGAGTACCATTAATATTCTGAGTATTCTGAGGTCCCGTGGTATCCCAAGTTTGTGCATTTTCAGCTAAGAATTCAAGATATTCATAAGCGTCTTCAGGGGTTTTATCGTAAACTGCCCATTGCACATTGTTTCCACAAATTGTTTCAATTGTGGTGTCAGGGCTCCAGTAGAAATGCTCGCTAGACGCCAGACTTCAAATCCATGGTGAGGACAGGAATGTAAGAGAGTTTTAAACCTCTCCCAACTTTGGTAGAATGTCTCACCAGGTTGTGAAGCGAAGTTCAGAATCTGATGCTGAATTGCATCAGTTCTATTAGGTGGGAAAAATTTCTTTAAGAATTTGGCTTGCATTTCATCCCAGGTGCGAATGGAATTAGATGGTAGGAATTCAAACCATCTAGCAGCCTTATCTTGCAATGAAAATGGGAATAACTTAAGAAATACCAGCTCTATTTGGCATCCTTGATCCTTTATAGTGACACAAATGTTCCTAAAGCGAGTTAAGTGGTCATATGGATTCTCAGAAGTCCATCCCATGGAAAGTAGGTAACAATTGGATCATCCCTGGTTTAAAGTGAAAAGTTTGGTTTACAGGCCAAACTATGCAGGATTCAGGAGTATGCCTATTCTGCTGCAAGATATCTCTCAAGGATTGTCTTGCTGCGACAGCTTGATCTTCAGCAGCCATTTCTAATGGTGGAGTAGGAATTCTAGGAGTTTGAGTTTCTCCTAAAGAGGGACTCTAATTCTAAAGGAACAGCTAAGGGATCAGGACGCTGTAATCTACCGTCTTCCCCTCGAATCCAATTGCTCATAAGCTAGGAAAAGAATCAGAGAAAGGGTACTGTGGTCCGGACCAGAGTGTAGACGGTCGGGACCACAGAATACTAATTTGGATCAAAAAGGTTTTTTTTTTTTTTTTTTTTTTTTTTTTTTTAGAAAAAGAAAATTAACTTAAAATAGAAACAACCTAAAAACTAAAATTTGGCTCCCCGGCAACGGCGCCAAAAACTTGACCGCTATTAGAAAGTGCGTCTAAATTAACCCCCAAGTGCAAGGGTGTGCGGTGTAGTTTTAACTCGGTGAGTCCGAGGTCGAATTCACAAGGAGCCTATGATATTTAGTTTCTAGGTTAAATGGAAATCCTAAATTTGATTGTAAACTAAGTTTGAAAATTAATTAAAACTAATTCCTAGGGTTTTGCAAGTTCAAAATTCAAATTAAACTAACTTAACAACCTATTAACAAAATTTCAGCAATTTAAAATTGATTGTTGATTCAAGGAGTAAAATATTAGCTAAACGAATTTTTCCTAATTTAAATGCGCAGCAAAATAAACTAATCTAAAAACTGCAATGTAACTCAAACAAAGCAATTCAATTAATAAGCAAATAAATTTAAGAAGTCCTTGATCCAACTATCAATTCCGGGTAGTTTACGTCTTCACTATGGGATGGGTTGCAATACTTGCGTTAAAACCTAAATTAGGATTTGTTTGAAAATTATTGAGAAAGTTTTAATCAAAAGCTTTTACCAGTGATTACAGAGAATATAGTCAAAAACTTCTGTTTTCGAAGGGTTTTCAAACAATCCTATTCGAATTCGGATTCAAATCCAATTCTTCTAGTTTATCCAAAATTATTAAGAAAATTTTAATCGAAAACCTTTACCAGTGATTACAGAGAATATAGTCAAAGATTTTCGTTTTCGAATGTTTCTGAAATAAACTAATTCAAATTAGGATTCAAAATCTGAATTTTCAGTTCTTCAAAATTATTAAGAAAATTTTAATCGAAAACCCTTACCAGTGATTACAGAGAATATAGTCAAAGGTTTTCGTTTTCGAAAGTTTTTGAAAGAACTGAATTAGGTTTTAAAAAGTGTAGATCCCTACGCATGAGCTTTCGCAAACCATGCGAAGGGTCTACGCAGACGTCTCAAAGTTGTAGACCCCTACGCATGAGCTTTCGCAAACTCTGCGAAGGGTCTACGTACATCCCATAGATCAGAATAAACTACCCTTTCTTGATTCGTTGAATCAAGAACTAGGGTTTCTACGCTAGCATGATTTTAAACAAAACGGATATATTCGTCGAAAACATATTTAAAAGATATGCTAAATCAAACAATGAAACAAGATTCTTAAACAACTAAATCAAAACTAAAGGTGCGAAATCAATCAAACTTCTATTTCGAATATTCGAATAATACCATTAATCCAAAGAAAAATTGTAACGTACTCAAAAACAAGCTTCGAAACAAAACGCTGAATGGCGACTGCTGAAACGAATGTGATGAAAGCTCCGAAACCAAGTAAGAACATCCACGTAAGTAAAACAAAACCTTCAAAATTTGTAGACGAAAAATAAAAATATCGAAAAGAAGGAGAAGAAGAAGTAGTAGCCGTCCCCCAAGTCGGCCCCCAAGCAGTCCTATTTAAACTTGTAAAAGAAACCCTAAAACTTAAATTGCCCGCGCGACGGTCCACCATACTGTGGTCCGGACCGTGCGCCAGGTGGTCCGGACCACAGAAGCCTTTTTTCTACACTTTTGCTCCTCATTTGCCGCTAAGTCCTTGGGGTACTCCGAGCCATCCCTAACGAAGTTGGTTCGATATCCTCCCTTTCATCTCCAAAGTCACTATCTTCTTCGTTTAATTCCCCGTTTTCCCTGCAATTAAGAAAACAAATCTTATAAGTGATAAAATAATGATAATTCTCCAAAATAGAGTACTCAATTACCTTAATAACCATGAAAACGTGGAGTTTGTAATTACACTTTTCAAGTGTAATCACACCCCCCAACTTGAACGTTGCTAGTCCCTAGCAATGCCCTTTATTAAAATGAAATGCAACTACGATCCTATTTCTCTTTTCGTTGGAAACACGGCTACACTTAGCTACGTGCAGCAAGCCCTTTAAACCCCTAGGTTCCCCCTAGTGGACGAGTAAGGTCTCATGAGGGTTTGCAGTGAATCTACCCACAAAATTCTATGGCATGGTCTCAAAGTGTCAAAAAGTGATCAAGATCAAAGATGGATTAAGTTCAAGCCTAACAAGTTACAAAACCCAAATATCATGTGTAATTCCCAAGTGCTAAGCATTAATGCATGGACTATCAAAGTAGAAAGAGCATGTGTGCAAAATTGTTTCATTCATTCAACAAGGTTGCAAGAGCATAAACGGAACTAGGTTTTGACTTCAAATGCTCACAAGGTACCACTCATAAAAAAGGAATTCACTCATCAAGGGTTCACACACACCTATTAGCATATGATGCTGACCTAGTTGCCCATAACCCCACAAATAAGTGAGTGAACTGAAATGAAATTCAAAGTGGACAGCTCATAACTATGTTCCAATGCATATGTAAGAGATCACACCACACAACCTACATAAGACCACTACATGCAAAATATAAGAGTTGCTTGCTTAGAATCCACTAGGTCTTTGTTTTGGTTGTAACTTGGCCAGGGGTAATGGTTAACAATGGAGGATATGGAAATCAAAGCACATGTCTTGGGATAAAGATGCTCAAGTGCGCAAAAGTCCCGAACTACCCATTTCCTTTCCAAACCCCAACAATTCCAATCCCAACAAGAAACTTATTCACAAACTTAGGAACTACCCTTGGGACAATTGCAAATATTGCAAATAATGTACAAGTTCCATAATTTCATAAACAAAAGGAATGATAAATATTTTCTCTTTTTTTTTTCTTTTTTTTTTCTTTTTTTTTTCTCTTTCTTTTTTTTTTCTCTTTCTTTTTTTTTTCTTTTCACTTTTTTTTTCCTTTTTTTTGAAATAATGAAATAAACATAAGCTGAATTTTCCACTCAAAATTTTCTCCCAATATACTCCCCCATTCACATCATTGACATTGAGGCACTTTTACAACCCAAGACATGTGAGAGTAAGGCTTAAAAGTGTGTGAACAAGGTTAAGGGACAATTATATGAGATGGGAACCAAAAAGAAAAAATTATATATATATATTTATCACACACTTTATTAAAAAGGTTTCAAGTTGGTTCTTAGGGTAATTTCATATCAAAGAAAGGATAAGAAGGCCCAAAATAGCAAAGAAGGCCTAGCATCATGTTCAAAGCTTGCAACAACTCATAATATGCCAAGTGAAACTAATGCAAGTGTGTGTGATGCAATTGGTGCATTGGAAACCAAAGTGAAGAATAAAAGAGCTGTGATTATGTGCAACCCCTCAAGAAAAGAATAATAGGCTCAAAAGCTCACCATTAAGGGGTATAAGTCTCTACCTAGTCCAAGAATGCTCAATTAACCAATGTCAAATAAAGTCTACTCCTAAGCACATAAACTTTTCACCATGATAGTCAAAGATGCACAAGGTCATTATACAATCAACTTGAACTAAGTTTCCTATTAAAGCTTGAACAAAACTCACTCATCACTTTCTCACTTAATTCCACAATCGACCAAACCAGAAAGAAAGGATGACATGTAGGTACAAATGTGCTAAATTCATGTATTTATGCTTAAAGATGCTCATAAATTTTTAAATTTTTACAATTTTGGCACAAAAGGTCATCATGCGAACCCTACCCCCCAACTTAAAATTCACATTGTCCTCAATGTGAGAACCATGATGCATATGTGGGTCTGTAGTGTGCAATAGTGAGCATGATGATGAGCATGAAACAATAACAACAAAGGCACAAATAAGAACAAAGCACAAATTAAACCAAGCATGCACCCATTATTCAAGCCACTTAAGGCACCCAAGATACCCTCCAAATGCAAGTGACTCATAATATGCATCGAACAAATTGAACGAATACTAAGAGGAGCGGAATGAAAGGTAACAGAATAAAATAAATAATAAGGTTGAGAAGTACCTTAAGTTGGCTTCAAATGTAGCTAAAGCTTCACGAAAATCAAAAAGAGATTGCAAAGAAATGCCAAAATCATCATGATCTGATTCATTAGCATTGTCAGCACTCGCAGCTCCAATCTCACTGTTAGCACTCGGGCCCTCAAAGATTGTCAATGGAGACAGATCCTGATATCCCATCTTAATTTCAAAGTTAATGTCGGTGTCTGTGTCTGTGTCATAAGTGGGTGCATCAGGCCAATCAATTGGGATTGTAATTTCAGTCCACTCCATATCTAAAAGAAGTTGAAGGTCAACCTCATCCCACCATTGTCCCTCAAGAAGTTGGTTAGGGTTTATATGAACAAAGGGGGGAAATATAAGTGGTAATGGCAACGAATTGCTCTCAAGAAAACACTCATTTGGCCATGATTCCAAGGCATCGTCCCACTGGTCAGAATCACTCTCCTCACTGTATATAGGATGAATTCTCCCACCTACGTTTCCTTCCAATTAAAATGTTAGCGTTGAACACTGGATTATTAATATTAGAAGTAGGACCAGTCATGATGCACCTGTGCTTACAGCAGAGATAAGACAATATATTTAAGAACATAGATGATAATGCTAGAAACCATAATAGTATAATCATAAGCAAGAAAAGAAAAAAATAAAATGAAATAAAATAAAATCAAATAAAATAAAATCAAACGAAATAACGAAACAAAAATTAATTGCACAACTACCACATCAGACATAATTCAAAGTCCAAAAACTAAAATAAAAAGTGCAATTTTTTTGAAGTTTAAGGGATATCAAATAACAATATGCACTCCTAGTCCAAAGGTCCCAAAATAAAATAAAATAAAAGAAATACAACATCGTCCCTTCACTGAGGGGCTGGAGGTGGAAAAGAGTCCCTAATATGATCTAAGATAGTCTGGAGAAGGTGTCCTTGAGTCTGTTGAGATTGGGAGATACGCAACAGGAGTTGATGATCCTCTTCCTGGTTCTGCTCTATCAAACTGATGCGCTCCGCCAATGCACCAAGTTGGTCTGCCAATTCCTCATTGGTAACACCTGGGTCATTATCAGAATCCTCCAAAACTTGTGACGGCCCACCCTCCACGGGGTCTTCAGTTTTTCTTTTCTTGTTCAGTATACCTCGAGATTTAACATAGGATGTAATGTTGAAAGGTTGCAATCCCGAGGCAATGGGCAAGTCATCTGAAATCTAGGCTCCTTTCCTTCGGAAAATATCAGTAAGAGCACCTCCAAATGGTAAAGCAGTTAAAGATCCTGAATGTTCACAAGCATATGCTAATTGATGCCATAAGTAAGAAGGTAAATCTAAAGTCATTCCAGTCCCAATGGCATAGATCAAACGTGCTCTAATAGCAGTACAATCTGAATTTCTATTCTGCGGCATCAGGTTGGTACAAGAAAACATATGCAAGGCCCAGTATTTATCTTTTAGTGCTGAAACTGGTTTCCTATACTCTGCGGTCCACTCCTGTCCTTCTGATAAGATTTCAGAAACTACAATGTGGAAAGGTGGGGTACCCTCAGCTGGATATGTGAACTCAGGATTTTGTACGTGAGGCAACTGAAACACTTGAGCGAAATCATCCGGTGTGATTATCACCTTGACCCCCCGAACCCAACTTATAAGGCGTTCTCTACCTCGTCTCCGGATAATTGAACCTTCTTTGAAGTTGGCGAAGAATTCTCTAACTAAATCATTTACACAGTAAGCATTGAACTTGGCGATGTGAAGCCATTGTCGCCCTTCAAAATTCTGTTCCAACAAGAATTCTTCCTTCCTAAAGTGTCCAATCTCCCAATAACGCTCAACAACTACAGGTTTATGGGCCCAAATATCATCATAACTGGATTCAGATTCGGCCCTCCAAAATCGGGTTCTATCAAAAGAAGGAGTTCCGAGTTTCCTGTTGGCACTATGTTTAATCCTTGGGGCCATGAGAACTATAGATCAACACAACAAGATATTGAATTACTTAACCAAGCAAGCTTATGTCCACACAAATTCAGTGGCCCCAAACTATTTGCATTATGAAAATTCAACTCATGGTGATAATATACTTACCAAAAAAAAAACTCATGGTGATAATACTAATTTATGGAAAAATACAGAAATTTGCATATCCACCATGAGGGGGTTCACTTTGATCATTTAGGTGGCCATACAACATCCACCTAACATGGGATCCCGTAATCAAAAGAGCAATTTGCATAAAAATATCAAGAAAATTTTGAACAATGAGGAGTTTGATATCAATATGAAAGCACAACGCAAAAACCAAACCAATTCTTGGGATCCAAGTGTAAGCCACGACAAAGGGAGTAGGAGCATGTTAATACTTAACACCCTAGGCCAAATTCCGACTTCCCCATGGTTCGGAATGCCATGAAGGAAAAAACTTAACCCTAGGTTCGGGTGGAAGAAAGGTGAAGAATTCGGCACCTAGGGCTTGAAAGAAGTTGACCAACATACCTCAATTTCCTCAAATCCGAAGATGGATATAAATTTCGCACTAACTAGGACTCGAATTAGTTGAAACTTGCAGAAGCCCGGAAGATGAAGCAAGAATCTGAGAGAAGAAGAACTTGGGAGAGAGAGTTAAAAGAGATGAGCTGCCGAATTTGGGGAAAAAAAAAACCCGCAGGGTCCGGACCATTTGGGGCCGGTCCGGACCACAGAATAGACCCAATTCAGCATAAAGCCCAACCATTTTCTGTGGTCCCGACCGTGGACGGGTGGTCCGGACCACAGAGAGATCAACTCCCTCAGTTTTGCTCTAATATTCAAAATAAGAAGAATAATTCTATTCTAGCAATTAAATTCTAAACTAATAAAAAATTAGATCTATCCTACGTCTAAATATGATACAACAAATTAAACATTTGGTATTACTCATTAGGTGGGGGATCCAAAAGATCCCATGTCTCGACTAAACCAATAAAATTCTCCAAATAAGGCTTTAATCTATGTCCATTGACTTTAAAACGACTTCCATTGCCCGGGTTTTCTATCTCAATAGCTCCATGGTCCGCTACATGGGTAACAATGAAAGGTCCCATCCATTTAGATTGTAATTTACCCGGAAATAAGTGAAGTCGTGAGCGATAAAGCAATACCTTTTGCCCCTCATGAAATGAACGTCGTGTAATATGCCGATCATGTATTTTCTTCATCTTATCCTTGGAGATTAGTGCATTCTCATATGCATCATTCCGTAACTCGTCCATTTCTGCAATCTGCAATTTACGGTGTAGCCCAGCCTCATCAAGATCAAGGTTAAATTGCTTAATTGCCCAATAGGCTTTATGTTCTACTTCTACGGGCAAATGGCATGGCTTACCATAAACTAACCGATATGGTGACATTCCCAACGTGGTTTTATACGCAGTGCGATAGGCCCAAAGAGAGTCAATCAACCTCAATGACCAATCCTTGCGATTTGGATTAACAGTCTTTTCTAAAATTTGCTTAATTTCCCTATTTGCCAGCTCTACTTGCCCACTTGTTTGAGGGTGATATGCAGTACTCACCTTATGTACTACTCCATATCTGTGGAGTAGATTTCTTACTGGCCGGTTGCAGAAATGTTTACCTCCATCGCTAATAATTGCTCGTGGCACCCCGAAACGTGAGAATATATTCTCGTGAAGGAATTTGAGTACAACTTTATGATCATTAGTTCTTGTGGCAATTGCTTCCACCCATTTAGATACATAGTCAACCCCAACCAGTATGTATTCATATCCAAATGAAACTGGGAAGGGACCCATGAAATCTATCCCCCAACAATCAAAGATTTCTAAAACAATAATAGGGGATAGAGGCATCATGTTTCTACGTGTTAAACTCCCCAAGCGTTGACATCTATCACATGTAGTGCAACAATGATGCACGTCTTTAAAAAGTGTGGGCCAATAGAACCCGCATTGAAGGATTTTAGCAGCTGTTTTGTTAGTGGAAAAATGGCCTCCACATGCTTGAGAGTGACAGAATTCAATTATGCTTGGAACTTCCCACTCCGGAATGCAACGGCGTATCACTTGATCAGGGCAATATTTGAATAAATACGGATCATCCCAAAAGAAAACACGTACTTTTCTAAGGAATTTCTTCCTATCCTTATAGTTCCATTCTTCCGGGAATTGTCCTGTCACTAGATAGTTAGCGATATCAGCATACCAAGGAGGATTGGATGTTGTTGTCGCTCCTACGTTAAACAATTGTTCATCAGGGAAGCTATCGTTTATTTGAGTTTCATCCTGGGAATAAACTTCCATTGGCAAACGTGACAAATGATCTGCTACAACATTTTCAACACCTTTCTTATCTCTAATTTCGAGGTCAAACTCTTGCAATAGCAATATCCATCGAATTAATCGTGGTTTTGCTTCTTGCTTTGTCAACAAGTATTTGAGCGCTGAATGATCGGTGAAAACGATCACTAATGAACAAATGAGATAAGGTCGAAATTTCTCAAGGGCAAAAACAACTGCTAGTAGTTCTTTTTCAGTTGTCGTATAATTTCTCTGGGCCTCGTTTAAGGTCTTACTAGCGTAATAAATAACATGCGCCTTTTTGTCCCTCCTCTGCCCTAAAACGGCTCCTATAGCATGATCACTTGCATCACACATTAGTTCAAAAGGAAGTGACCAGTCAGGAGGTTGAAGGATAGGAGCTGAGACGAGACAACCTTTTAGTTCATCGAAGGATTTTTGACACTGGGGAGTCCATTCGAATAGAGCATCTTGCATCAACAACTGACACAAGGGTTTAGAAATTTCACTGAAAGATTGAATGAACCGTCTATAAAATCCAGCGTGCCCTAAGAATGACCTAATATCCCTTATAGATTGAGGAGTGGGTAGTTTTTGGATCAACTCGACTTTGGCTTGATCCACTCGGATGCCTTCTTGAGATACAATGTGTCCTAATACAATTCCTTGGGTGACCATGAAATGACACTTCTCCCAATTTAACACTAGGTTCTTTTCCTCACATCGTGCCAAAACCAACTCAAGATTCTTTAGACACTGCTCAAATGAATCGCCATACACGGAGAAATCGTCCATAAAAACCTCAACTATTTCTTCTACCATTTCACTAAAGATACTCATCATGCAGCGTTGAAAAGTAGCTGGAGCATTGCATAAGCCAAAAGGCATTCTTTTATATGCGAAGGTACCAAAAGGACAAGTAAAAGTGGTTTTAGCTTGGTCCTCTAAAGCTACCTCTATCTTGTTATATCCGGAGTAGCCATCTAAAAAGCAATAGTAAGCATGGCCAGCCACTCTTTCTAGAACTTGATCTAAAAAAAGAAGAGGAAAGTGATCCTTTCGTGTAACCGCATTAAGCTTCCTATAGTCAATACACACTCGCCAACCAGTTTGTATTCGAGTTGGAACCAACTCATTTTTCTCATTCCGAATTACTGTAACACCTGATTTCTTAGGAACTACCTGTGTAGGGCTCACCCATTTAGAATCAGAGATAGGATAAATTATCCCTACGTCGAGTAATTTCAACACTTTTGCTCTTACCACTTCTTTCATGTTCGGATTGAGTCGTCGCTGCATCTGACGAACTGGTCTGGCTTCTTCTTCTAGATAGATACGATGTGTGCAAAGAAGAGGACTTATACCTGTCAGATCAGCTACTGACCATCCTAGAGCTTTCTTATAATTTTTCAAAAGTTGAACTAGCAATTGCTCTTGATGAGTAGTCAATTCTGAAGAAATAACCACAGGGTAAGTCTCCCCCTCTCCTAGAAAAACATATTTCAAATTGTGAGGTAACGGTTTTCTGTCAGGGCTAGGAGCTTGTGCTTCTGAAGGCTCTGCTTTATTTAAAAGAGGTCCCAAACTCTCAAAAGTCGGACTCCACTTACTTATAGACATGATTGGGCATAATTCCAAACAATCAACCATCGTACCTAGCTCTTGGTTTGATATCATTAGGTGTGAATTTTCCTCACTAAAGCGAATAGCTTTCTCTACAGGATCCTCAACAAATTCACGATCTACATACTCCTGAACTATGGATTCTATCAAATCCACTTCGTGTATATCAGGCACCTCTTTTGGTTGTTTGGTAACATGAAAGATGTTTGTTTCAAATTCGATATTACCAAAAGACATTTTCATAGATCCATTCCTACAATTAATCAACGCATTCGAAGTTGCTAAGAATGGTCGTCCCAGAATTACTGGTGTCTGATCTGGTGCAGATAGATTGTTAAGTGGGTGAGTATCTAGGATTATGAAATCCACTGGAAAAAAAAAATTTTCCACTTGTACCAGTACATCTTCAATTATACCTCGTGGGACTTTAATTGATCTATCTGCAAGTTGCAAAGTCACACGTGTAGGCTTTAACTCACCTAAACCCAATTGCTCGTACACTGAGTAAGGGAGCAAATTTACACTCGCTCCTAAATCAAGTAGTGCTCTACTAATAAAATACTTCCCTATATAACAAGATATTGTAGGACATCCTGGGTCTTTATATTTAGGGGGAGTACGACATTGTACTATGGCACTTGCTTGCTCAGTGAGAAATGCTTTTTCTTTAACATTTAAACCCCTCTTCACAGTGCATAACTCTTTAAGGAATTTGGCATAAGAAGGGAATTGCTTAATTGCATCTAAAAGAGGTATATTGATTTTTACTTGTTTAAAAACCTCTAGCAATTCAGCTGCTTGAGCTTCTCTCTTAGCTTTCAAGAACCTTTGGGGAAATGGTGCTTTAGGGATATACTCCCTAGGCACTAAGATAGATTCTTTTTCCTTTTGATTCTCCCCTTTTTCTTCCTCACTCTTCTCTTTCTTAGATTCCTCTTCCCTCTTAGATTTTTCTTCTTCCACGCCTATGGGTTGTTTTCCTTCCCTCCTATTATCTTCCGACATCCGCTTAGGTTCTAATTCTTCCCTAACCTCAACCATCTTAGGGTGAATGGTTTTATCTATAGTTTTACCACTCCTAAGCGTCGTGATGTTTTGTACCTGCTCAATATTGCCAGGCATATTGGAAGACCCTTCAACATTTTTCACTTGGGCAATTGGATTTGGACGTGGTTGAGCAGGGAATTGACCTTTAGGTTGTGTAGTCAACGTTTGGGTCAAAAGAGTCAACTGTCCCCTAATGTCGTCCAAAGTTCTATTATTTTGAGCCCAAAGTGTGGATTGTGTGTTCATGTATTGTTGAAGTGTTTCTTCTGTGGACCTCTTATTTGGGGGAATATATGGGGTATGAGAAGGTCCCACATTCTGAGGCAATCCTGGATTAGTGACTGAAACCTGAGGATTTGGAGGAGGTGGAGGGTGATAAGATTGTGGCATTTGAGCTGCTCCATCATTTCTCCAACTAAAATTTGGATGGTTCCTCACACCCGGATTATATGTTTCAGAATAGGGATTTCCTCCCAAATTCTGTCCACGATATGGAGGTCGGTATTGGTTTATTGCATGGATAGGAAGTTCACTAGATAGCTGATTTTGCACGACTTCTCTACACAGGGGCATACTAGGACAATCATCCGTTCTATGAGATTGGCTATCACAAGCTACGCAATAGACATTTGCTATGGGTTCTTTAACTATAGGTGTGTCCTTTTTAATCTTAAGGGTCTCTATTTCTCGGGTCAGAGTTGCTAGTTTTGCCTTAAGATCATCGGTTTCACTTAAGTGATGCAAACCTCGAATAGGAGTACCATTAATATTCTGAGTATTCTGAGGTCCCGTGGTATCCCAAGTTTGTGCATTTTCAGCTAAGAATTCAAGATATTCATAAGCTTCTTCAGGGGTTTTATCGTAATATTGCCCATTGCACATTGTTTCCACAAATTGTTTCAATTGTGGTGTCAGGGCTCCGTAGAAGATGCTCGCTAGACGCCAGACTTCAAATCCATGGTGAGGACAGGAATGTAAGAGAGTTTTAAACCTCTCCCAACTTTGGTAGAATGTCTCACCATGTTGTGAAGCGAAGTTCAGAATCTGATGCTGAATTGCATCAGTTCTATTAGGTGGGAAAAATTTCTTTAAGAATTTGGCTTGCATTTCATCCCAGGTGCGAATGGAATTAGATGGTAGGAATTCAAACCATCTAGCAGCCTTATCTTGCAATGAAAATGGGAATAACTTAAGAAATACCAGCTCTATTTGGCATCCTTGATCCTTTATAGTGACACAAATGTTCCTAAAGCGAGTTAAGTGGTCATATGGATTCTCAGAATCCATCCCATGGAAAGTAGGTAACAATTGGATCATCCCTGGTTTAAAGTGAAAAGTTTGGTTTACAGGCCAAACTATGCAGGATTCAGGAGTATGCCTATTCTGCTGCAAGATATCTCTCAAGGATTGTCTTGCTGCAACAGCTTGATCTTCAGCAGCCATTTCTAATGGTGGAGTAGGAATTCTAGGAGTTTGAGTTTCTCCTAAAGAGGACTCTAATTCTAAAGGAACAGCTAAGGGATCAGGACGCTGTAATCTACCGTCTTCCCCTCGAATCCAATTGCTCATACGCTAGGAAAAGAATCAGAGAAAGGATACTGTGGTCCGGACCAGAGTGTACACGGTCGGGACCACAGAATACTAATTTGGATCAAAAAGGTTTTTTTTTTTTTTTTTTTTTTTTTTTTTTTAGAAAAAGAAAATTAACTTAAAATGGAAACAACCTAAAAACTAAAATTTGGCTCCCCGGCAACGGCGCCAAAAACTTGACCGCTAATAGAAAGTGCGTCTAAATTAACCCCCAAGTGCAAGGGTGTGCGGTGTAGTTTTAACTCGGTGAGTCCGAGGTCGAATTCACAAGGAGCCTATGATATTTAGTTTCTAGGTTAAATGGAAATCCTAAATTTGATTGTAAACTAAGTTTGAAAATTAATTAAAACTAATTCCTAGGGTTTTGCAAGTTCAAAATTCAAATTAAACTAACTTAACAACCTATTAACGAAATTTCAGCAATTTAAAATTGATTGTTGATTCAAGGAGTAAAATATTAGCTAAACGAATTTTTCCTAATTTAAATGCGCAGCAAAATAAACTAATCTAAAAACTGCAATGTAAATCAAACAAAGGCAATTCAGTTAATAAGCAAATAAATTTAAGAAGTCCTTGATCCAACTATCAATTCCGGGTAGTTTACGTCTTCACTATGGGATGGGTTGCAATACTTGTGTTAAAACCTAAATTAGGACTTGTTTGAAAATTATTGAGAAAGTTTTAATCAAAAGCTTTTACCAGTGATTACAGAGAATATAGTCAAAAACTTCTGTTTTCGAAGGGTTTTCAAACAATCCTATTCGAATTCGGATTCAAATCCAATTCTTCTAGTTTATCCAAAATTATTAAGAAAATTTTAATCGAAAACCTTTACCGGTGATTACAGAGAATATAGTCAAAGATTTTCGTTTTCGAATGTTTCTGAAATAAACTAATTCAAATTAGGATTCAAAATCTGAATTTTCAGTTCTTCAAAATTATTAAGAAAATTTTAATCGAAAACCCTTACCAGTGATTACAGAGAATATAGTCAAAGGTTTTCGTTTTCGAAAGTTTTTGAAAGAACTGAATTAGGTTTTAAAAAGTGTAGATCTCTACGCATGAGCTTTCGCAAACCATGCGAAGGGTCTACGCAGACGTCTCAAAGTTGTAGACCCCTACGCATGAGCTTTCGCAAACTCTGCGAAGGGTCTACGTACATCCCATAGATCATAGTAAACTACCCTTTCTTGATTCGTTGAATCAAGAACTAGGGTTTCTACGCTAGCATGATTTTAAACAAAACGGATATATTCGTCGAAAACATATTTAAAAGATGTGCTAAATCAAACAATGAAACAAGATTCTTAAACAACTAAATCAAAACTAAAGGTGCGAAATCAATCAAACTTCTATTTCGAATATTCGAATAATACCATTAATCCAAAGAAAAATTGTAACGTACTCAAAAACAAACTTCGAAACAAAACGCTGAATGGCGACTGCTGAAACGAATGTGATGAAAGCTCCGAAACCAAGTAAGAACATCCACGTAAGTAAAACAAAACCTTCAAAATTTGTAGACGAAAAATAAAAATATCGAAAAGAAGAAGAAGAAGAAGTAGTAGCCGTCCCCCAAGTCGGCCCCCAAGCAGTCCTTTTTAAACTTGCAAAAGAAACCCTAAAACTTAAATTGCCCGCGCGACGGTCCACCATACTGTGGTCCGGACCGTGCGCCAGGTGGTCCGGACCACAGAAGCCTTTTTTCTACACTTTTGCTCCTCATTTGCTGCTAAGTCCTTGGGGTACTCCGAGCCATCCTTAACGAAGTTGGTTCGATATCCTCCCTTTCATCTCCAAAGTCACTATCTTCTTCGTTTAATTCCCCGTTTTCCCTGCAGTTAAGAAAACAAATCTTATAAGTGATAAAATAATGATAATTCTCCAAAATAGAGTACTCAATTACCTTAATAACCATGAAAACGTGGAGTTTGTAATTACACTTTTCAAGTGTAATCAGATAGGGCTCCTAATTGTTGGCATCGGTCACACCTCAAATAAGAGTTATGCACATCCTTGAACATCGAGGGCCATTAGAATTCGCTTTGAAGGATCTTAGCAGTAGTTTTCTTTGCAGAGAAGTGACCCCCACAAACCAAGGCATGACAAAACTCAATGACACTGGAAATCTCACTATCCGAGATGCATCATCTCACAATTTGGTCAGAGCAATACTTGTAAAGGTAAGGCTCATCCCAAAAGAAGCTGCACATTGCGTAAGAACTTAACTCTGTCAATTTTTGTCCAGTGGGAAGGTACTTGGCTAGTCACTAAGAAATTTGCAATGTCTGCATACCATGGGGACTGGACTGGGGAATTGGTGCTAACATGCATGAGGTGCTAATCAGGGAAGTGCTCATCAATTGGTAAGTCATCAAAGTTAGACACATGCTAAGGTAGTCTAGACAAATGGTCAGCTACCACATTCTCTACTCCTTTCTTATCCTTGATTTCTAAGTCAAATTCCTGAAGGAGTAACATCCATCTAATCAGACGGTGCTTGGCATATTGCTTTGAGAGAAGATATTTAAAGGCCGCATGGTCTGTAAACACTGTAACATGAGACCCTACCAAATATGACCTAAACTTATCTAGGGCAAAAACTACTGCTAGAAGCTCTTTCTCAGTGGTGGTATAATTGATCTGAGCTTCATTTAAAGTCTTGCTAGCGTAGTAAATGACATAGGGTTTCCCCTATTTCCTTTGCCCTAAGACTGCACCCACCGCAAAATCACTTGCATCACACATAAGCTCAAATGGTAGAGACCAATCCGAGCTTTGGACAATAGGAGCTGTGGTGAGCATCTGTTTAAGTCGGTCGATTGCTTCTTGGCACAACATTGTCCATTCAAATGGGACATCATTGGACAACAATGAGCATAGGGGTCGGGCAATAGAACTAAAGGATTGAATGAATCGTCGGTAAAACCCAGCATGCCCAAGGAATGATCTCACATCCTTCACACATCGAGGGATAGGCAAATTTTGGATGAGTTCCACTTTCACTTTATCTACCTCAATCCCACGACATGACACTATGTGCCCTAAGACAATCCCTTGCTGTACCATGAAATGGCACTTTTCCCAGTTCAGCACCAAATTACTCTCCTCACATCACGCTAACACATTCTCAAGGTTGATCAAGCACTCATCAAATGTATCTCCGTAAACGGAGAAATCATCCATGAACACCTCTAAGAACTGCTTGACCATATCACTGAAAATGCTCATCACACACCTTTGAAAAGCCGTAAGTGCGTTACATAACCCAAATGGCATGCGTTTGTACGCAAAAGTGCCAAATGGGCATGTAAATGTGGTCTTCTCTTGGTCCTCTAGTGCTATCTCAACCTGATTATACCCCGAGTACCCATCTAGAAAGTAATAGAACGATTTCCCTGCTACTCTCTCGAGCACTTGGTCTAGAAACGGGAGGGGAAAATGGTCCTTCCAGGTCACTGCATTCAAACGCCTATAATCAATGCACATACGCCACCCAGTTTGGGTGCGCTGAGGCATTAATTATCCCTTCCCATTCTCCACAACAGTGACACCGGACTTTTTAGGGACCACTTGTGTGGGACTGACCCACTTTGAATCAGAAATGGGGTAAATAATACCCGCATCCAGCAACTTAAGCACTTCCCCTTTCACAACCTCTTTCATGTTCGGGTTCAATCTCCGTTGCATTTGTCTCACATGTTTGGCATCATCTTCGAGGTATATATAATAGGAGCACACTAAGGGACTTATACTTCGGAGATCAGCCACAATCCATCCTAAAGCCTGACGATGAGCCCTCAAAACTGCCAACAGCTTATCTTCCTGAACTTGCTTCAACTGAGAAGACACAACTACAGGGAAATGTCTCACCCTCCCCTAGGAATGCATACTTAAGTTCACTCGGTAACGGTTTCCTAGAAAGGCAAGGGGGACACTCAATTGATGGTTTGGGCTAGTCAAAGAAGGCTCCAAAGACTCAAAAATCGATACCCAACCACTAGTCACCATGACTTCTTCTCTCACACTCACAACTTCCTCATTCCCCACGAAAATTACTCCGTCAAGAGCCTCACATCTTTCACTTCTCACCAAGGCTTGCTCTAAAGGATCCTCAAAGAAAGTCTTTTCAAAATATTCCTCACTCAACACATGAATCACATTCACCTCTCGAATGTCCTCAAACTCCCCCATTTGCTTCCCTACCCGAAACACATTCATTTCCATGGTCATATTTCCAAAGGACAATTTCATTACCCCACTTCTACAATTAATCGCAGTGTTGGATGTGGCAAGAAATGGTCTACCTAAGATGATCGGAACAGATTGGGTAGGATTTGGAATGGGTTGAGTGTCCAAGACAATAAAGTCAACCGGGAAGAAGAACTTGTCCACTTGAACCAAAACATCCTCAACCACCCCCTTGGCATTTTGACCGAACGGTCAGCCAATTGCAATGTCACTCTCGTTGGTTTCAACTCACCTAGGCCTAACTACTAGTAAACAGTATAGGGCAAGAGGTTAACACTAGCACCTAGGTCAAGTAGAGCCTTGTCAACGAGGTGATTTCCTATAATGCAGGAAATGGTCGGACACCCAGGATCTTTGTACTTAGGTGGTGTGTCACGCTGGATTATGGCACTCACTTGTTCAGTCAAGAAAGCTTTTTCCTTGACATTGAGCTTTCGCTTAACCGTGCACATATCCTTGAGGAATTTAGCATAAGGGGGATTTTGCTTGATGGCTTCAAGTAACGGGATGTTGATTCTCACTTGTTTGAAAATTTCATAAATCTCAGAGTTCAACATCTCGTTCTTTCCCTTAGCTAACCTCTGGGGAAAGGGTGGTCTAGGTGTGGTCTCATCAAAATGGTCAACTTGCCTACCCAAAGTCCCTGTTGTGGTTCCCTCGTTCTCTCTTTCATCCCCTCTGCTATCTTTCTCTTTCTCAAGACTTGATTTGCCATGATGGTTGTTCTTTTCCCCATGATCTTTCTCTTTCTCTTCATCACTCTCCTTTTCAACCCTCTCACTACCCCAAGATCCTAACTCATCATTAGAAGGACTGACTCTAGGATCACTAGGTTTGTGAATGATCTTACCACTCCTCAAAGTGGTGACAGCCTGAACTTGCTCATGTGGGGTAGTACCCGAGGTTGACGACTCAGTCATGTTCGCTTGGCCTTTCGGGTTGGGAAAAGGTTGTGCAGGGAGTTTACCACTTTGAGTGGTACTCATAACCTGGGTCAGCTTGGACACTTGGCCTCTAATGTCATCTAATGCCCTTGTCACCTGATTATTTATGTTCCACTACTATTGCATAAATTGCTGAAGAGTATCCTCAATAGGTCTCTTCTGAGGGAGAGGTTGGTATGCAACATGATTGGGCTATTGGTATTGGGGTGGTGGTAGAGGAGGTGGTTGAAATGAGTGACCCTGAGTGTCATTTCTCTACGGGACACTAGAAGGGTTCCTCCACCCCGAAGGATAAGCATTAGGAGCTTGGTTCCCCCCTTGATAGGTGACGTGCCCAGCTTGTGGGTAAGAGATATTTCCTTGGCCCCTATTTTGAAATGGTCGGTTTTGAGAGTTATTGACATAGGCTTGGCCATATGCAATCTCTCTGAGCAAAGGTAGTTTAGGGCATGAATTTGCGTCATGACCAACTTGGTCACATGCAATACAGATCAGCTTCACCTTAACCAATTTTTCCTTATTTTTCATCTCAAGTGAATCTAGCTTATGTTGCAATGCGGCTAACCTAGCCCGCAAATCATCACTTTCACTCAAAGCCAAATGGCCACTAGGAATGGGATTCCTATGTTCTAAAGAAGATGGTGGCCCAATTTCCCAATCATTCGAGTCTTCTGCTACCATGTCAAAGAAGTCCATGGCTTCCTCCGCAGTCTTATCAAAGAGCGTACCATTACACATGGTAGATACGAGTTGCTTAAGACTGGGGGTCAAAGACTCGTGGAAGATACTGACTAGTCTCCATGACTCAAAATCGTGATGAGGACAGGCCATTAAAAGGTCCTTGAACCTTTCCCAAGCACGATAGAAGTTCTCATTGGGTCTACATGAAAATGTGGTGATCTGTCGCCTATAGTGTTGAGTCTTTTGAGTTGAGAAATATTTCTTCAAGAATTCGGTTTGCATTTCGTGCCAAGTTCCAATGGAACGAGGACGAAGGGAATTGAGCCAAAATTTGGCCTTGTCCTTAAGGGCAAACGGGAAGAGTTGGAGACGCACTACATCCACATTGGTATTTTGATCCACACAAGTATTAGTCACTTCCTCAAACTCTGTCAAATGGTTATAAGGGTTTTTTGAGTCAAGATCGTGGAAAGTTGGCAGGAGTTGGATGACCCCCGGTCTTAGAGTGAAATTGCCCCTATTCAGTGGTAGAATGATGCAGGATGGTGTGGTTTGCCTAACAGGGTCAAGGTGATCCCTAATCCTCCTAATTTCTGGGGCTCCATCATCCCCATTAACACTTCCATCCCATTTTACATTTGCCATTGAGTCTGATGATTGGGAGTAGAGTGAAGCTAAGACAGGGGGTTCTAAAGGCTCAGGAATATAGGAAGGGTTACTATGATCTAGAATGACCTCAGTTATCCTACCGGACCTCAAAAACATGCAACTGACTACTATCCTAAGTTTGTTTGTGTGTTTTTGTTTTGTTTTTTTTTTTTTTTTCAAATATCTAAAAGAAGAAAAATCCTAAAACTAGAGAAAATGAATCAAAATAAAAAATGAAATATACAAAAGAAAATAAATAAGGAGCGATGTCACCTGGAAGTCCAAATGTAATCGCACCAGCAAGTGCTTTCATCCACAAGCTCTCCGAGTTCAGCACACACACATCGTTGTTCCTCGGCAACGGTGCCAAAAACTTGACCGCTCTCTAATTTGGTAGTGGCTCACTCTCAAGTATAAGAGGTCGGTTGAGTTTAGTCTAGGTGAGTCCTAGGTCATCTTCCACAGGGAACAAGGGTGTGCCTAAGTGTAGGAAAACTTGATTTGGAAAAGGCTTGCAAAAGTTTTTTATTTTTAGAAAAAAAATAAAAGATGAAAATCTCTTTTTTTTTTCCTGAAATTTTAAAACACAAGTGAAACTAAAAACGAAATCACTGAGAACACAACCTATTTGAAAACTTAGCAGATGACATAAATTGAACTTAACAACTATTTGAATGAGAAAACTTGGCTTTAACCTAGTCTTGTAATGTCCTCGAAGGCTTGTACTCGAATGTGAAATTAACTCAACCTAACCTTTACACATGTAAGATTAGGTTAGAAAATTCAACATTAAAAACCTTATTTCATAAATAAATTGTAATTCCAGGGTTTTGAAATTGAGTTCGAAATTACTGAGACATGGAATTGATCTCCAATTCACACTAATATAAATAGAGATTGATTGTATCACATGTTTTCATTTTCGAAGTTTGACCTAGAATCACAATTCTTATGTTATTATTCAAAAGAAAATGAATTCATTTCAATTTGTTTTATCTGAGTCCAGGACCTTCAATTTCATTACGAACTTGGTTAAAACCAAGAAAAGCCCTAGCCTAGCATTGCAAAAGCATAAACGAAATCTTTCGAAAAGAAAATAATCTTCATTAAGCACCCAAACACAAAAACAAAGTAAATTAAAATGGTTTTAATCACTTTCGAAATCAAATCAAGTATAAACAAGCTAAGACAAAATATTATGAAGTGATTGTGAAAGCACAAATGACAACTATGAATAATAAGAAAGGAATCAACTTCAATTAAACTTAATGAGAATTGAACTTACAAGAGAAATTCTGAGTTTGAAAGTAGCCCTATCAATCATGAACAAGATGAACAAAAAAATACTAACCCTAGGTGTGAAAACGTAGTCTCCAAGCTCTCTTAAAACCACTCTCTAAAAGCCAAAGCATAAGGAATCATGTAGGGTTCCTTTTTTTAATACATCAGAAAATATTCAATTTATATTAATTCATAACACAAGGGCATATTGGTAAATTTACAATGTAAGCTTTTATTCTCAAAGTTTGCTAAAAAAGGTCGACATGGGTGCCCAAGGTCATTGGTCGTGCACCCAAGGTGTGGCTCCTCCAAGTGTTCGACAAAAGTCCTGAGACAAGTTGCTAGAAATCACCCCTCGGCGGGCACCCAAGGTAAAACTCAGTTGGGCGCCCAAGGTGCTTTGTACCTAAGCCATGTGCACCCAAGGTGTGGCTTTTGAACATCCTTTTCTGTGGGCGCCCAAGGAAAAACACAGCTGGGCGCCCAAGGTCCTGTGCACCCATGCCATGTGCGCCCAAGCCTTGCTCCCAACACTCTTTTGAAGACCAGCTCTCCATGGGCGCCCAAGATAATTGCAGGTGGGCGCCCAAGGTGGTGTGTTCAGCCCTGAGTTGCATTTTTGAACTCCTAACTTGCTTTCCTCAAGCTATGTTTCTCCAATAACCTACAAAACACACAAAGAAGAAGTAAATGATAAAAATACAATAAAAGTGAGCTTTTCTTGGTAAAATATTCATAAGAAGAATGCAAAATAAGGATTAAAAGGGACAATGATTGCATGCAATCATTTGTGCGTGTGTGAGTGCGCGAGCGTGTTTATGCGTGTGTGGGCGTACGAACGTGTGTTTGTGCTTGATAGCGCACGCACACATGTTAGTGCGTATGTGCAGTGCACGCGCGTGTTTGTAAGTGTGTGCGCGCATGCGCGTGTTTGTACGTCTGTGCGCGCACGTGTTACTACGCGTGGGCACGCGCGCGCACGTGTTTGCGCGTGTTTGTGCTCGTGTGCGCGTGCGCACCTGTTTTCACGTGTTTCTGCGTGTGGGGCACACACGCGCGGGTTTGTACATGTGGGCACGGGCGTGCGTGTTTGTGCGTCTGTGTGCGCGTGTTTGTGCTGTGTGGCGCCGCGTGCGTGCGTGTTTGTGCGTGTGTGAGATCGCGTGCGTGTTTGTGTGAGTGGGCACGCGCGAGGGTGTTTGTGAGTCTAGGCACGCGCGCGCACGTCTTTTTACGTGTGTGAGAGCGCGAGCTTATGTTTGTGCGTGTTGGAGTGTGTTTGTGCGTCTGTGTGCGTGCATGCGCGTGTTTGTGCGTGGGTGGGCGCACGAGCGTGTTTGTGCATATGTGAGCGCGCGCGTGTGTTTGTGTTTGTGTGAGCGTGTGAGAGTGTTTGTGCGGGCGTGCATGCACGTGTGTGTTTGTGCGTGTGTGCGCGCGCGTGTTTGTGCGTGGGTCCGCACGCTTGCGTGTTGCGTATCTTTATGCGTCTGTGCCCGCGCGTGTTTGTAGGTGGGAGTGCGCATACCTTTGTGCGTGTGGTCGCGTTTTTGTATTTTTACGCGATCTATAAATCCAAATAAAAAATAGCTGTAAGTTGGCAGTCAAGTGTCTAGTTAGAGTAATATTTTTGTTCATTTTTTGTATTGTTCGTGATTTGTGCATTTAAATTTAAAACAGCCAAAACTTGGAGCTCGGGGTCTGATTACAATGATATTTGTCTTCGTTTTTTGTATTTTTACGTGATCTACGAAACCAAATAAAAAATGGCTCTAAGTTGGCGCTAGGGTGTCTGGTTAGAGTAATATTT
This sequence comes from Vitellaria paradoxa, assembly GCA_019916065.1. Classification (NCBI taxonomy): domain Eukaryota; kingdom Viridiplantae; phylum Streptophyta; class Magnoliopsida; order Ericales; family Sapotaceae; genus Vitellaria; species Vitellaria paradoxa. The sequence goes on from CM034234.1 coordinate 34,933,148, forward strand.
TTGTTCATTTTTGGTATTGTTCGTGTTCTGTGCAATTAAATTTAAAACGGCCAAAACTTGGCGCTCGGGTGTCCGATTACAATGAAATTTGTCTTCATTTTTTGTTTTTTCACGCGATCTACGAATCCAAATTAAAAACGGCTATAACCTGGCGCTTGGATGTTTGGTTGGAGAAATATTTTGTTCATTTTTTGGATTTTTACTTGATCTACGCATTTAAATTTAAAACAGCCAAAACTTGGTAGTCGGGTATTCAATTACAATGATATTTGTTTTCATTTTTTGTATTTTTACGCGATCTATGTATCCTAATTAAAAACGGTTCTATGCTGGCACTCGGGTGTCTGGTTAGAGCAATATTTATGTTCATTTTTTGTATTTTAACGTGATCTGTGCATGTAAATTAAAAACGGCTAAAACTTGGTGGTCGACTGTCCGATTACAATGATATCTGTCTTCATTTTTTTATTTTTACACGATATACGATTTCAAATTAAAAATGGCTATAACTTAGCGCTTGAGTGTCTGGTTGGAGTAGTATTTTTGTTCATTTTTTTGTATTTCTACGTGATATGCGCATCTAAATTAAAAAAGCCCAAAACTTAGTGGTTGGGTGTATGATTACAATGGTATTTGTCTTAATGTTTTGTATTTTTACGCGATCGACAAATACTAATTGAAAACGGTTATAACTTGGCACTCTGCTATCTGGTTAGAGCAATATTTTTGTTCATCTTTTATATTTTAACGTGATCTGCGCATGTCAATTAAGAACATCCAAAACTTGGTGGTCGGGTGTCTGATTACAATGATATTTGTCTTCATTTTTATACTTTTATGCGATCTACAAATCCAAATTTAAACTAGGAAATTACTTAGCACTCGGGTGTCTGGTTAGAGTACAATTTTTATTCATTTTTTGTATTTTTACATGGTCCTACGCATTTAAATTAAAAATGGCCAAAAACTTGGTGCTCAGGTGTCCGGTTACAATGATATTTGTCTTTATTTTTTGTATTTTAACGCAATCTACGAATCCAAATTAAAAATGGCTATAACTTAGCGCTCAGGTGTCTGGTTAGAGCAATATTTTTGTTCATATTTTGTATTTTTACGTGATTCGCGCATGTAAATTAAAAACGGCCAAAACCTAGCGCTCGACTGTCCGATTTTAATGATATTTGTCTCCATTTTTTGTATTTTTACACAATCTAGGATGCCAAATTGAAAACGGCTATAACTTGGTGCTCGTGTGTCTGGTTAGAGTAGTATTTTTGGTCATTTTTTGAATTTTTATGTGATCTGCGCATCTAAATTAAAAACGGCCTAAAATTTGGTGGTCGAGCGTCCGATGACAATGATATTTATCTTCATTTTTTGTATTTTTACGCAACCTACAAATCCTAATTAAAAACGGCAATAACTTGGTGCTTGAGTGTTTGGTTAGAGCAATATTTTTGTACATTTTTTATATTTTTATGTGATCTGCACATTTAAATTAAAAACGGCAAAAATCTTGGCGCTCGGGTGTCTGATTACAATGATATTTGTCTTCATTTTTTGTATGCTTACGCGATCTACGAATCCAAATTAAAAATTCCTATAACTTGGCGCTTGGGTGTTTGGTTAGAGAAATATTTTTGTTCATTTTCTGTATTTTTACGTGATTATGCAATTAAATTTAAAACAGCCAAAACTTAGTGGTCGGGTGTCCAATTATAGTGATATTTGTCTTCATTTTTTGTATTTTTATGCGATCTATGCATCCTAATTAAAAACAGCTCTAAGTTGGCGCTCGGGTGTCTGGTTAGAGCAATATTTTTGTTTATTTTTTGTATTTAAACGTGATCTGCACATGTAAATTAAAAATGGCCAAAATTTGGTGGTCGAGTGTCCTGATTACAATGATATTTGTCTTTTTTTTTGTATTTTTACGCAATCTGCGAATCCTAATTAAAAACGGCTATAACTTGGCACTCGGGTGTCTGGTTAGAGTAACATTTTTGTTCATTTTTTGTATTTTTCTGTGATCTGCGTATTTAAATTAAAAACGGCCAAATCTTGGTGCTCGAGTGTCCGATTACAATTATATTTCTATTTATTTGTTGTATTTTTGCAGCGATCTATGAATCCTAATTAAAAACGGCTTAACTTGGCTCTCGGGTGTTTGGTTGGGGCAATATTTTTGCTCATTTTATGTATTTTTATGTGATCTGTGTATCGAAATAAAAAAGGGCCAAAACATGGCACTCGGGTGTCCGATTACAATCATATTTGTCTTTTTTTTTTGTATTTTTACGCAATCCACGAATCCAAATTAAAAATGGGTATAACTTCGTGCTTAGGATGTTTGGTTAGAGAAATATTTTTGTTCATTTTTTGTATTTTTACGTGATCTGTGCAATTAAATTTAAAACGGCCAAAACATGGTGGTCGGGTGTCCAATTACAATGATATTTGTCTTCATTTTTTGTATTTTTATGCGATCTATGCATCCTAATTAAAAACAGCTATAAGTTGGCACTCGGGTGTCTGGTTAGAGCAATATTTTTGTTTATTTTTTGTATTTAAACGTGATATGTGCATGTAAATTAAAAACGGCCAAAATTTGGTGGTCGAGTGTCTGATTACAATGATATTTGTCTTCTTTTTTTGTATTTTTACACAATCTGCGAATCCTAATTAAAAACGGCTATAACTTAGCGCTCAGGTGTCTGGTTAGAGTAACATTTTTGTTCAATTTTTTTGTATTTTTCCTGTGATCTGCGTATTTAAATTAAAAACGGCCAAATCTTGGTACTCGAGTGTCCGATTGCAATTATATTTCTATTTATTCTTTGTATTTCTGCGCGATCTACGAATACTAATTAAAAACGGCTTTAACTTGGCTCACGGGTGTCTGGTTAGGGCAATATTTTTGCTCATTTTTTGTATTTTTACGTGATCTGTGTATCGAAATTAAAAATGGCCAAAACTTGGCACTCGGGTGTCCGATTACAATGATATTTGTCTTTTTTTTATGTTTTTACGCAATCCACGAATCCAAATTAAAAACGGGTATAACTTGGCGCTCGAGTGTTTTGTTAGAGTTATGTTTTTGTTCATTTTTTGTATTTTTCTCTTATGTGTGCATTTAAATTGAAAACGACAAAAACTTGGCACTCGGGTGTCCGATTATAATGATATTTGTCTTCATTTTTGTATGTTTACGCGATCTACGAATCCAAATTAAAAATGCCTATAACTTGGCGCTTGGGTGTTTGGTTAGAGAAATATTTTTGTTATTTTTTATATTTTTACTTGATCTACGCATTTAAATTTAAAACAGGCCAAAACTTGGTGGTCAGGTATCCAATTACAATGATATTTGTCTTCATTTTTTGTATTTTTACGCTATCTAAGTATCCTAATTAAAAACTGACTCTATGTTGGCACTCGGGTGTCCAGTTAGAACAATATTTTTTTCATTTTTTGTATTTTAACGTGATTTGCGTATGTAAATTAAAAACGGCCAAAACTTGGTGGTTGGGCATCCGATTACAACGATATTTGTCTTCATTTTTTATATTTTTGTGCGATCTACGAATCCTAATTAAAAACGGCTTTAACTTGGCTCTCGGGTGTCTTGTTAGGGCAATATTTTTGCTCGTTTTTTGTATTTTTACGTGATCTGTGTATCGAAATTAAAAACGGCCAAAACTTTGCGCTGGGTGTCCGATTACAATGATATTTGTCTTGTTTTTTTGTATTTTTACGCAATCCACGAATCCAAATTAAAAACAGGGTATAACTTGGCGCTTAGGTGTTTTGTTAGAGTTATGTTTTTGTTCATTTTTTGTATTTTTCTCTTGTGTGTGCATTTAAATTGAAAACGGCAAAAACTTGGCACTCGGGTGTCCGATTATAATGATATTTGTCTTCATTTTTTGTATGGTTATGCGATCTACGAATCCAAATTAAAAACGCCTATAACTTGGCGCTTAGGTGTTTGGTTAGAAAATATTTGTGTTCATTCTTTGTATTTTTAGTTGATCTACGCATTTAAATTTGAAACAGCCAAAATTTGGTGGTCGGGTATCCAATTACAATGATATTTGTCTTCATTTTTTGTATTTTTACGCGATCTAAGTATATTAATTAAAAATGGCTCTATGCTGGCGCTCGGGTGTCTGGTTAGAGCAATATTTTTGTTCATTTTTTGTATTGTAACGTGATTTGCGTATGTAAATTAAAAACTGGCCAAAACTTGGTGGTCGGGTGTCCGATTACAACGATATTTGTCTTCATTTTTTGTATTTTTACACGATATACGAATTCAAATTAAAGACAGCTATAACTTGGCGCTTGCGTGTCTGGTTAGAGTAGTATTTTTGTTCAATTTTTTTGTATTTTTACGTGGTCTGCGCATCTAAATTAAAAAGGCCAAAACCTAGTGGTCGGGTGTTCGATTACAATGGTATTTGTCATAATTTTTTGTATTTTTAGGCGATCTACGAATACTAATTAAAAACGGCTATAACTTGGCACTCTAGTGTTTAGTTAGAGCAATATTTTTGTTCATATTTTGTATTTTAACGTGATCTGTCATGTCAATTAAGAACGACCAAAACTTGGTGGTCGGGTGTCTGATTACAATGATATTTGTCTTCATTTTTTGTACTTTTACGCGATCTACAAATCCAAATTTAAATAGGAAATAACTTAGCACTCGGGTGTCTGGTTAGAGTACAATTTTTGTTCATTTTTTGTATTTTTACATGGTCCGCGCATTTAAATTAAAAAGGGCCAAAAACTTGACGCTCGGGTGTCTGATTACAATGATATTTGTCTTTATTTTTTATATTTTTAAGCGATCTACGAATCCAAATTAAGAATGGCTATAACTTAGCGCTCGAGTGTCTGGTTAGAGCAATAATTTTGTTCATATTTTGTAATTTTATGTGATCCGTGCATGTAAATTAAAAATGGCCAAAACTTGGAGCTCGGTTGTCCGATTTCAATGATATTTTTCTCAATTTTTTGTATTTTTACGCAATCTAGGAATCCAAATTGAAAACGGCTATAACTTGGTGCACGTGTGTCTGGTTAGAGTAGTATTTTTATTCATTTTTTGAATTTTTACGTGATCTACGCATCTAAATTAAAAACGGAAAAAATTTGGTGGTCGAGTGTCCGATTACAATGATATATGTCTTCATTTTTTGTATTTTTACGCAATCTACGAATCCTAATTAAAAACGGCTATAACTTGGTGCTCAAGTGTCTGGTTAGAGTAATATTTTTGTTCATTTTTTTGTATTTTTATGTGATCTGCACATTTAAATTAAAAACAGTAAAATCTTGGCGCTCAGGTATCCGATTACAATGATATTTGTCTTCATTTTTTGTACTTTTACGCAATCTACGAATACAAATTAGAATAGGAAATAATTTAGCACTCGGGTGTCTAGTTAGAGTACAATTTTTGTTCATTTCTTACATTTTTACGTGATCTACACATTTAAATTTAAAACAACCAAAACTTGGTACTCGGGGGTCTGATTACAATGATATTTGTCTTTATTATTTGTATTTTTACGCAATCTGCAAATCCAAATAAAAATCGGTTATAAGTTGGCGCTCGGGTGTCTGGTTAGAGTAATATTTTTGCTCATTTTTGGTATTGCTCGTGATCTATGCATTTAAATTTAAAGCGGCCAAAACTTGGCGCTCGGGTGTCTGATTACAATGATATTTGTCTTCATTTTTTATTTTTACGCGATCTACGAATCCAAATTAAAAATGGCTGCAACTTGGGACTCGGGTGTCTAGTTAGAGTTATGTTTTTGTTCATTTTTTGTATTTTTACATGATCTGTGCATTTAAATTAAACATCGAGAACTTGGCGCTCGGGTGTCTGATTACAAAAATATTTGTCTTCTTTTTTGTATTTTTACGCGATCTACGAATCCAAATTGAAAATAGCTATAACTTGGCACTCGGGTGTCTAGTTAGAGCAATATTTTTGATCATTTTTTGAATTTTTACGTGATCTGTGTATCGAAATTAAAAATGACCAAAACTTGGCTCTTGGGTGTCCGATTACAATGATATTTGTCTTCTTTTTTTGTATTTATACGCAATTCACGAATCCAAATTAAAAACGGTTATAACGTGGCGCTCCGGTGTCTAGTTAGAGTAATATTTTTGTTCATTTCTTGTATTTTTCCGTGATCTGTGCATTTAATTTAAAAACAACAAAAACTTGGCGCTCGGGTGTCCGAATACAATGATATTTGTCTTAATTTTTTGTATGTTTACGCGATCTACGAACCCTAATTAAAAATGCTTATAACTTGGTGCTTAGGTGTTTGGTTAGAGAAATATTTTTGTTCATTTTTTGTATTTTTACGTGATCTATGCATTTAAATTTAAAACGGCCAAAACTTGATGGTCGGGTGTCCAATTACAATGATATTTGTCTTCAGTTTTTATATTTTTACGCGATCAATGCATCCTAATTAAAAACGACTCTAAGTTGCTGCTCTGGTGTCTGGTTAGAGCAATATTTTTGCTCATTTTTTGTATTTCTACGTGATCTGTGTATCGAAATTAAAAACAGCCAAAACTTGGCACTCGGGTGTCGGATTACAATGATATTTGTCTTCTTTTTTTGTATTTATACGCAATTCACAAATCCAAATTAAAAACGGCTATAACTTGGCGCTCGGGTGTCTAGTTAGAGTAATATTTTTGTTCATTTTTTTATTTTTTCGTGATTTGTGCATTTAAGTTGAAAACGGCAAAAACTTGACGCTTGGGTGTCCGATTACAATGACATTTGTCCTTATTTACTATATTTTTACGTGATCTACGAGTCCAAATTAGCAACGGCTATAACTTGTCACTCGAGTGTCCGGTTAGAGTAATATTTTTGTTTATGTTTTGTATTTAAACGTGATCTGCGCATGTAAATTAAAAATAGCCAAAACTTGGTGGTTGACTGTCCGATTACAATGATATTTATCTTCTTTTTTTTGTACTTTTACGCAATCTATGAATTCTAATTAAAAACAGTTATAACTTGGCACTCGGGTGTCTAGTTAGAGTAACATTTTTGTTTATTTTTTGTATTTTTCCGTGATCTGCGCATTTAAATTAAAAACGGCCAAATCTTGGTGCTCAAGTGTCCGATTACAATTATATTTGTATTTATTTTTTGAATTTCTGCACGATCTACGAATCCTAATTAAAAACGGCTATAACTTGGCCCTCGGGTGTTTTGTTGGAGTAATATTTTTGTTAATTTTTTGTATTTTTACGTGATCTATGTATCGAAATTAAAAACGGCCAAAACTTGGTGCTCAGGTGTCCAATTACAATGATATTTATCTTCTTTTTTTGTATTTTTACGCAATCCACAAATCCAAAGTAAAAATGGGTATAACTTGGCACTCGGGTGTCTGGTTAGAGCAATATTTTTGTTCATTTTTTGTATTTTTCTCTGGTCTGTGCATTTAAATTGAAAATGGCAAAAACTTGGCGCTCGGGTGTCCGATTACAATGATATTTGTCATCTTTTTTTGTATGTTTACGCGATCTACGAATCCAAATTAAAAACGCCTTTAACTTGGCGCTTGGGTGTTTGGTTAGTGAGATATTTTTGTTTTTTTTTTTTGTACTTTTACTTGATCTACGCATTTAAATTTAAAACAGCCAAAATTTGGTGGTCGGGTATCCAATTACAATGATATTTGTCTTCATTTTTCGTATTTTTATGCAATCTATGTATCCTAATTAAAACGGCTCTATGTTGGCGCTCGGGTGTCTGGTTAAAGCAATATTTTTCTTCATTTTTTGTATTCTAACGTGATCTGCGCATGTAAATTAAAAACGGCCAAAACTTGGTGGTCAGGTGTCCGATTACAATGATATTTGTCTTCATTTTTTGTATTTTTACACAATATACGATTTCAAAATAAAAACGGCTATAACTTGGCGCTCGGGTGTTTGGTTGGAGTAGTATTTTTGTTCATTTTTTTGTATTTTTTCGTGATCTGCGCATCTAAATTAAAAACAGCCAAAACTTAGTGGTCGGGTGTCCGATTACAATGGTATTTGTCTTAATTTTTTGCATTTTTACGTGATCTACGAATACTAATTAAAAATGGCTATAACTTGGCACTCTAGTGTCTGGTTAGAGCAATATTTTTGTTCATCTTTTGCATTTTAACATGATCTGCGCATGTCAACTATGAACGGCCACAACTTGGCAGTCGGGCGTTCGATTACAATGATATTTATCCTCATTTTTTGTACTTTTACGCGATCTACAAATCCAAATTTAAATTGGAAATAACTTAGCACTCGGGTGTCTGGTTAGAGTACAATTTTTGTTCATTTTTTGTATTTTCACATGGTTCGCACATTTAAATTAAAAATGGCCAAAAACTTAGCGCTCGGGTATCCGATTACAATGATATTTGTCTTTATTTTTTGTATTTTTAAGTGATCAACAAATCTAAATTAAAAATGGCTATAACTTGGCGCTCGAGTTTCTGGTTAGAGTAATATTTTTGTTCATATTTTGTATTTTTACGTGATCCGTGCACGTAAATTAAAAATGGCCAAAACCTGGCGCTCGGCTGTCCAATTTCAATGATATTTGTTTCCATCTTTTGTATTTTAACACAATATAGAAATCCAAATTAAAAACGGCTATAACTTGGTGCTCGTGTGTCTACTTAGAATAGTATATTTGTTCATTTTTTAAATTTTTACGTGATCTGCACATCTAAATTAAAAATGACCAAAATTTGGTGGTCGGGTGTCTGGTTAGAGTAATATTTTTGTTCATATTTTGTATTTTTACGTGATCTGTGCATGTAAATTAAAAACAGCCAAAACCTGGCACTCGGCTATCCGATTTCAATGGTATTTGTTTCCATCTTTTTGTATTTTTATGCAATATAGAAATCCAAATTAAAAACGGCTATAACTTGGTGCTCGTGTGTCTTATTAGAGTAGTATTTTTGTTCATTTTTTGAATTTTTACGTGATCTGCGCATCTAAATTAAAAACGACCAAAATTTGGTGGTCGGGTGTCCGATTACAATGATATTTGTCTTCATTTTTTGTATTTTTACGCAATCTACGAATCCTAATTAAAAACGACTATAACTTGGTGCTCTAGTTTGTGGTTAGAGCAATATTTTTGTTCACTTTCTGTATTTTTATGTGCTCTACGCATTTAAATTAAAAACGGCCAAATCTTGGCACTCAGGTGTCCGATTATAATGATATTTGTCTTCATTTTTTATACTTTTACGCGATTTATGAATACAAATTAGAATAGGAAATAATTTAGCGCTCGGGTGTCTAGTTAGAGTACAATTTTTGTTCATTTCTTGCATTTCTACATGATCTACGCATTTAAATTTAAAACAGCCAATAATTACCAAAAAAAAAATTAAAACAGCCAAAACTTGATGCTCAGGGGTCTGATTACAATGATATTTGTCTTCATTTTTTGTATTTTTACGCGATCTATGAATCCAAATAAAAAACGGCTATAAGTTGGCGCTCAGGTGTTTGGTTAGAGTAATATTTTTGTTCATCTTTTGTATTATTCGTGATCTATGCAGTTAAATTTAAAACGACCAAAACTTGGTGCTCGGGTGTCCGATTACAATGATATTTGTCTTCATTTTCTATATTTTTACACGATCTACGAGTCCAAATTATAAACGGCCACAACTTGGCGCTTGGGTGTCTGGTAAAGTTATATTTTTGTCGATTTTTTGTATTTTTATATGATATGTGCATTTAAATTAAAAATGGCCAGAACTTGGTGCTCGAGTGTTCGATTACAGAGATATTTGTCTTTTTTTATATTTTTACGCGATTTACGAATCCAAATTAAAAACGGCTATAACTTGGCACTCGGGTGTCTAGTTAGAGTAATATTTTTGTTCATTTTTTCTATTTTTACGTGATCTGTGTATAGAAATTGAAAACGGCCAAAACTTGGCACTTGGGTGCCCGATTATAACTTGGTGCTCGGGCGTCTAGATAGAGTAATATTTTTGTTCATTTTTTGTATTTCAACGTGATCTGCATATTTAAATTTAAAACAGTCAAAACTTGGTACTCAGGGATTTGATTACAATGATATTTGTCTTCATTTTTTGTATTTTTACGCGATCTACGAATTCAAATAAAAAACGGTTATAACTTGGTGCTCGAGTGTCTGGTTAGAGTATTATTTTTGTTCATTTTTTGTATTTTTACGTGATCTTCGTATTTAAATTAAAAATGGCCAGAATTTGGTGTTCGAGTACAATGATATTTGTCTTCAATTATTATATTTCTGCGCGATATATGAATCAAAATTAAAAACGGCTATAACTTGCCGCTCGGGTGTCTCAATTTTTTGTATTTTTATGCAATCTAGGAATCCAAATTGAAAACGCTATAACTTGGTGCACGTGTGTCTGGTTAGAGTAGTATTTTTGTTCATTTTTTGAATTTTTACGTAATCTGCGCATCTTAATTAAAAATGAAAAAAATTTGGTGGTCGGGTGTCCGATAAAAATGATATGTCTTCATTTTTTGTATTTTTACGCAATGTACGAATCCTAATTAAAAACGGCTACAACTTGGTGCTTGAGTGTTTGGTTAGAGCAATATTTTTGTTCATTTTTTGTATTTTTATGTGATCTGCATATTTAAATTAAAAATAGCCAAATCTTGGCGCTCAGGTATCTGATTACAATGATATTTGTCTTCATTTTTTGTACTTTTACGCGATCTACGAATACAAATTAGAATAGGAAATAATTTAGCACTCGGGTGTCTAGTTAGAGTACAATTTTTGTTCATTTCTTGCATTTTTACATGATCTACGCATTTAAATTTAAAACAGCCAAAACTTGGTGCTCGGGGGTCTGATTACAATGATATTTGTCTTTATTATTTGTATTTTTACGTAATCTACGAATCTAAATAAAAAATGGCTATAAGTTGGCGCTCGGGTGTCTGGTTAGAGTAATATTTTTGTTCATCTTTTGTATTGTTCGTGTTCTGTGCATTTAAATTTAAAACGGCCAAAACTTGGCGCTCGGGTGTCCAATTACAATGATATTTGTTTTTATTTTTTGTTTTTTGATGTGATCTATGAATACAAGTTAAAAATGGTTATAACTTAGCGCTTGGGCGTCTGGTTAGAGTAATATTTTTGTTCATTTTTTGCCCTTTTACGTGATCTGTGCATTTAAATTTAAAACAGCCAAAACTTGGTGCTCGGGGTCCGATTACAATGATATTTGTCTCTATTTTTTGTATTTTTACGCGATCTATGAATCCAAATAAAAATCGGCTATAAGTTGGCGCTCGGGTGTCTGGTTAGAGTAATATTTTTGTTCATTTTTTGGTATTGTTCGTGATCTGTGCATTTAAATTTAAAGCAGCCAAAACTTGGTGCTCGGGTGTCCGATTACAATGATATTTGTCATCATTTTTTATTTTTACGTGATCTACGAATCCAAATTAAAAATGGCTGCAACTTCGGACTCGGGTGTCTGGTTAGAGTTATGTTTTTGTTCATTTTTTGTATTTTTACGTGATCTGTGCATTTAAATTAAACATCGAGAACTTGGCACTGGGGTATCTGATTACAAAAATATTTGTCTTCTTTTTTGTATTTTTACGCGATCTACAAATCCAAATTGAAAATGGCTATAACTTGGCACTCAGGTGTCTAGTTAGAGCAATATTTTTGCTCAATTTTTGCATTTTTACGTGATCTGTGTATCGAAATTAAAACGACCAAAACTTGGCGCTCGGGTGTCTGATTACAATGATATTTGTCTTCTTTTTTTGTATTTATACACAATTCATGAATCCAAATTAAAAACGGCTATAACGTGGCGCTCTGGTGTCTAGTTAGAGTAATATTTTTGTTCATTTTTTGTATTTTCACATGGTTCGTGCATTTTAATTAAAAATGGCCAAAAACATAGCGCTCGGGTATCCGATTACAATGATATTTGTCTTTATTTTTTGTATTCTTAAGTGATCAACAAATCCAAATTAAAAATGGATATAACTTGGTGCTCGAGTGTCTGGTTAGAGTAATATTTTTGTCCATATTTTGTATTTTTACGTGATCCGTGCACGTAAATTAAAAACGGCCAAAACCTGGCGCTCGGCTGTCCGATTTCAATGATATTTGTTTCCATCTTTTGTATTTTTACGCAATATAGAAATCCAAATTAAAAACGGCTATAACTTGGTGCTCGTGTGTCTACTTAGAGTAGTATATTTGTTCATTTTTTGAATTTTTACGTGATCTACGCATCTAAATTAAAAACGACCAAAATTTGGTGGTCGGGTGTCTGGTTAGAGTAATATTTTTGTTCATATTTTGTATTTTTACGTGATCTGTGCATGTAAATTAAAAACAGCCAAAACCTGGCGCTCGGCTGTCCGATTTCAATGATATTTGTTTCCATCTTTTTGTATTTTTATGCAATATAGAAATCCAAATTAAAAACGGCTATAACTTGGTGCTTGTGTGTCTTGTTAGAGTAGTATTTTTGTTCATTTTTTGAATTTTTACGTGATCTGCGCATCTAAATTAAAAACGGCCAAACTTTGGTGGCCGGGTGTCCGATTACAATGATATTTGTCTTCTTTTTTTTTGTATTTTTACGCAATCTACGAATCCTAATTAAAAACGACTATAACTTGGTGCTCTAGTTTGTGGTTAGAGTAATATTTTTGTTCACTTTCTGTATTTTTATGTGCTGTGAGCATTTAAATTAAAAAGGACAAATCTTGGCACTCAGGTGTCCGATTACAATGATATTTGTCTTTATTTTTTATACTTTTACGCGATTTATGAATACAAATTAGAATAGGAAATAATTTAGCGCTCGGGTGTCTAGTTAGAGTACAATTTTTGTTCATTTCTTGCATTTCTACATGATCTACGCATTTAAATTTAAAACAGCCAATAATTACCAAAAAAAAAATTTTAAACAGCCAAAACTTGATGCTCGGGGGTCTGATTACAATGATATTTGTCTTCATTTTTTGTATTTTTACGCGATCTACGAATCCAAATAAAAAACGGCTATAAGTTGGCGCTCAGGTGTTTGGTTAGAGTAATGTTTTTGTTCATCTTTTGTATTATTCGTGATCTATGCAGTTAAATTTAAAATGACCAAAACTTAGTGCTCGGGTGTCCGATTACAATGATATTTGTCTTCATTTTCTATATTTTTACACGATCTACGAGTCCAAATTATAAACGGCCATAACTTGGCGCTTGGGTGTCTGGTAAAGTTATATTTTGTCAATTTTTTGTATTTTTACATGATCTGTGCATTTAAATTAAAAACGGCCAGAACTTGGTGCTCGAGTGTTCGATTACAGAGATATTTGTCTTTTTTTATATTTTTACGCGATTTACGAATCCAAATTAAAAACGGCTATAACTTGGCACTCGGGTGTCTAGTTAGAGTAATATTTTTGTTCATTTTTTCTATTTTTACGTGATCTGTGTATAGAAATTGAAAACGGCCAAAACTTGGCACTCGGGTGCCCGATTATAACTTGGTGCTCGGGCGTCTAGATAGAGTAATATTTTTGTTCATTTTTTGTATTTCAACGTGATCTGCACATTTAAATTTAAAACAGTCAAAACTTGGTACTCAGGGATCTGATTACAATGATATTTGTCTTTATTTTTCGTATTTTTACGCGATCTACGAATTCAAAGAAAAAACAGCTATAACTTGGTGCTCGAGTGTCTGGTTAGAGTATTAATTTTGTTCATTTTTTGTATTTTTACGTGATCTTCGTATTTAAATTAAAAGTGGCCAGAATTTGGTGTTCGAGTACAATGATATTTGTCTTCAATTATTATATTTCTGCGCGATATATGAATCAAAATTAAAAACGGCTATAACTTGCCGCTCGGGTGTCTCAATGTTTTGTATTTTTACGCAATCTAGGAATCCAAATTGAAAACGCCTATAACTTGGTGCACGTGTGTCTGGTTAGAGTAATATTTTTGTTCATTTTTTGAATTTTTACATGATCTGCGCATCTAAATTAAAAATGAAAAAAATTTGGTGGTCGGGTGTCCGATTACAATGATATATGTCTTCATTTTTTGTATTTTTACGCAATCTACGAATCCTAATTAAAAACGGCTACAACTTGGTGCTTGAGTGTTTGGTTAGAGCAATATTTTTGTTCATTTTTTGTATTTTTATGTGATCTGCATATTTAAATTAAAAATAGCCAAATCTTGGCGCTCAGGTATCCGATTACAATGATATTTGTCTTCATTTTTTGTACTTTTACGCGATCTACGAATACAAATTAGAATAGGAAATAATTTAGCACTCGGGTGTCTAGTTAGAGTACAATTTTTGTTCATTTCTTGCATTTTTACATGATCTACGCATTTAAATTTAAAACAGCCAAAACTTGGTGCTCGGGGGTCTGATTACAATGATATTTGTCTTTATTATTTGTATTTTTACGTAATCTACGAATCTAAATAAAAAATGGCTATAAGTTGGCGCTCGGGTGTCTGGTTAGAGTAATATTTTTGTTCATCTTTTGTATTGTTCGTGTTCTGTGCATTTAAATTTAAAACGGCCAAAACTTGGTGCTCGGGTGTCCAATTACAATGATATTTGTTTTTATTTTTTTGTTTTTTCATGCGATCTATGAATACAAGTTAAAAATGGTTATAACTTAGCGCTCGGGCGTCTGGTTAGAGTAATATTTTTGTTCATTTTTTGTCTTTTTACGTGATTTGTGCATTTAAATTTAAAACAGCCAAAACTTGGTGCTCGGGGTCCGATTACAATGATATTTATCTCTATTTTTTGTATTTTTACGCGATCTATGAATCCAAATAAAAATCGGCTATAAGTTGGCGCTCGGGGTGTCTGGTTAGAGTAATATTTTTGTTCATTTTTTGGTATTGTTCGTGATCTGTGCATTTAAATTTAAAGCAGCCAAAACTTGGCGTTCGGGTGTCCGATTACAATGATATTTGTCATCATTTTTTATTTTTACGCAATCTACGAATCCAAATTGAAAATGGCTGCAACTTCGGACTCGGGTGTCTGGTTAGGTTATGTTTTTGTTCATTTTTTATATTTTTACGTGATCTGTGCATTTAAATTAAACAGTGAGAACTTGGCGCTTGGGTGTCCGATTACAAAAATATTTGTCTTCTTTTTTGTATTTTTACGCGATCTACGAATCCAAATTGAAAATAGCTATAACTTGGCACTCAGGTGTCTAGTTAGAGCAATATTTTTGCTCATTTTTTGTATTTTTACGTGATCTGTGTATCGAAATTAAAAACGACCAAAACTTGGCGCTCGGGTGTCTGATTACAATGATATTTGTCTTCTTTTTTTGTATTTATACACAATTCATGAATCCAAATTAAAAACGGCTATAACGTGGCGCTCTGGTGTCTAGTTAGAGTAATATTTTTGTTCATTTTTTGTATTTTCACATGGTTCGTGCATTTTAATTAAAAATGGCCAAAAACATAGCGCTCGGGTCTCCGATTACAATGATATTTGTTTTTATTTTTTGTATTCTTAAGTGATCAACAAATCCAAATTAAAAATGGATATAACTTGGCGCTCGAATGTCTGGTTAGAGTAATATTTTTGTCCATATTTTGTATTTTTACGTGATCCGTGCACGTAAATTAAAAACGGCCAAAACCTGGCGCTCAGCTGTCCGATTTCAATGATATTTGTTTCCATCTTTTGTATTTTTACGTAATATAGAAATCCAAATTAAAAACGGCTATAACTTGGTGCTCTTGTGTCTGCTTAGAGTAGTATTTTTGTTCATTTTTTGAATTTTTACGTGATCTACGCATCTAAATTAAAAACGACCAAAATTTGGTGGTCGGGTGTCAGGTTAGAGTAATATTTTTGTTCATATTTTGTATTTTTACGTGATCTGTGCATGTAAATTAAAAATAGCCAAAACCTGGCGCTTGGCTGTCCGATTTCAATGATATTTGTTTCCATCTTTTTGTATTTTTACGCAATATAGAAATCCAAATTAAAAACGGCTATAACTTGGTGCTCGTGTGTCTGGTTAGGATAGTATTTTTGTTCATTTTTTGAATTTTTACGTGATCTGTGCATCTAAATTAAAAATGACCAATATTTGGTGGCTTGGTGTCCGATTACAATGATATTTGTCTTCTTTTTTTTTTATTTTTTTACGCAATCTATGAATCCTAATTAAAAATGGCTATAACTCAGTGCTCTAGTTTGTGGTTAGAGCAATATTTTTGTTCACTTTCTGTATTTTTATGTGCTCTGCGCATTTAAATTAAAAACGGCCAAATCTTGGCACTCAGGTGTCTAATTACAATGATATTTGTCTTCATTTTTTATACTTTTACGCAATCTATGAATACAAATTAGAATAGGAAATAATTTAGCACTCGGGTGTCTAGTTAGAGTACAATTTTTGTTCATTTCTTGCATTTCTGCATGATCTACGCATTTAAATTTAAAACAGCCAATAATTACCAAAAAGAAAAAAATTTAAAACAGCCAAAACTTGATGCTCGGGGGTCTAATTACAATGATATTTGTCTTCATTTTTTGTATTTTTACGCGATCTATGAATCCAAATAAAAAACGGCTATAAGTTAGCGCTCAGGTGTCTAGTTAAAGTAATATTTTTGTTCATTTTTTGTATTGTTCGTGATCTATGCAGTTAAATTTAAAACGACCCAAACTTGGTGCTCGGGTGTCCGATTACAATGATATTTGTCTTCATTTTTTATATTTTTATGCAATCTACGAGTCCAAATTATAAACGGCCACAACTTGGTGCTTGGGTGTCTGGTAGAGTTATATTTTTGTCTAATTTTTGTAGTTTTACATGATCTGTGCATTTAAATTAAAAACGGCCAGAACTTGGTGTTCGAGTGTTCGATTACAGAGATATTTATCTTTTTTTATATTTTTACGTAATCTACGAATCCAAATTAAAAATGGCTATAAATTGGCACTCGGGTGTCTAGTTAAAGTAATATTTTTGTTCATTTTTTCTATTTTTACATGATCTGTGTATCGAAATTAAAAATTGCCAAAACTTGGCACTCAGGTGCCCAATTATAACTTGGTGCTCGGGCATCTAGATAGAGTAATATTTTTTTTCATTTTTTGTATTTTAACATGATCTGCACATTTAAATTTAAAACAGTCAAAACTTGGTACTCAGGGATCTGATTACAATGATATTTGTCTTCATTTTTTGTATTTATACGCGATCTACGAATTCAAATAAAAAACAGTTATAACTTGGTGCTCGAGTGTCTGGTTAGAGTATTATTTTTGTTCATTTTTTGAATTTTTACGTGATCTGCGCATCTAAATTAAAAATGGAAAAAATTTGATGGTCGGGTGTCCGATTACAATGATATATGTCTTCATTTTTTGTATTTTTACGCAATCTACAAATCCTAATTAAAAATTGCTACAACTTGGTGATCGAGTGTCTGGTTAGAGCAATATTTTTGTTCATTTTTTGTATTTTTATGTGATCTGCGCATTTAAATTAAAAACAGCCAAATCTTGGCACTCAGGTGTCCGATTACAATGATATTTATATTCATTTTTTATACTTTTACGCGATCTACGAATCCAAATTATAATAGGAAATAATTTAGCGCTCGGGTGTCTAGTTAGAGTACAATTTTTGTTCATTTCTTGCATTCCTACATGATCTATGCATTTAAATTTAAAACAGCCAATAATTACTAAAAAAAAAAAAAAATTAAAACAGCCAAAACTTGATGCTCATGGGTCTGATTACAATGATATTTGTCTTCATTTTTTGTATTTTTACGCGATCTACGAATCCAAATAAAAAATGGTTATAAGTTGGCGCTCAGGTGTTTGGTTAGAGTAATATTTTTGTTCATTTTTTGTATTGTTCGTGATCTATGCAGTTAAATTTAAAACGACCGAAACTTGGTGCTCAGGTGTCCAATTACAATGATATTTGTCTTCATTTTTTATATTTTTACGCGATCTACGTGTCCAAATTATAAACGGCCACAACTTGGCGCTCGGGTGTCTGGTAGAGTTATATTTCTGTCTATTTTTTTGTATTTTTACATGATCTGTGCATTTAAATTAAAAATGGGTAGAACTTGGTGCTCGAGTGTTCGATTACAAAGATATTTGTCTTTTTTTTATATTTTTACGCGATCTACAAATCCAAATTAAAAACAGCTATAACTTGGCACTCGGGTGTCTAGTTAGAGTAATATTTTTGTTCATTTTTTTTATTTTTACGTGATCTGTGTATAGAAATTAAAAACGGCCAAAACTTGGCACTCGGGTGCCCGATTATAAGTTGGTGCTCGGGCGTCTAGATGGAGTAATATTTTTGTTCATTTTTTGTATTTTAACATGATCTGCACATTTAAATTTAAAACAGTCAAAATTTGGTACTCAGGGGTCTAATTACAATGATATTTGTCTTCATTTTTTGTAGTTTTATGCGATCTACGAATTCAAATAAAAAACGGCTATAACTTGGTGCTCGAGTGTCTGGTTAGGGTATTATTTTTGTTCATTTTTTGTATTTTTACGTGATCTTCATATTTAAATTAAAAATGGCCAGAATTTGGTGTTTGAGTACAATGATATTTGTCTTCAATTATTATATTTCTGCGCGATCTATGAATCAAAATTAAAAACGGCTATAATTTGCCGCTCGGGTGTCCGATTTTTACGTGATCTGTGCATTTAAATGAAAAACATCAAAAATTTGGTGCTCAAGTGTCCAATTTCAATGACATTTGTCTTCTTTTTTTGTATTTTTACACAATCTACGAATCAAAATTAAAAACGGCCAGAAGTTAGTGCTCAGGCATCTGGTTAGAGTAATATTTTTCTTCAATTTTTTGTATTTTTACGTGATCTGTGCATTTAAATTAAAAACGACCAAAATTTGGTGCTCGAGTGTCCAATTTCAATGACATTTGTCTTTATTTTTTGTATTTTTACGCGATCTACGATTTGAAATTAAAAACAGCTAGAACATGGTGCTCGGGCGTCTAGTTAGAGTAGTATTTTGTTTCATTTTTTTGTATTTTTACGTAATTTGTGAATTTAAATTAAAAACGACCAAAACATGGTGATCCGGTGTCCGATTACAATGATATTTGTCTTTATTTTTTGTATTCTTACGCGATCTACGAATCAAAATTAAAAATGGCTATAACTTGGCACTCGGGTATTTGGTTAAAGTAATATTTTTGGTTCATTTTCTGTATTTTTACGTGATCCGCGCATGTAAATTCATAACGGCCAAAACCTGGCGCTCGTGTGTCTGATTAAAATGATATTTGTCCTTATTTTATATATTTTTACGCGATCTACGAATCTAAATTACAAACAGCTATAACTTGGCGCTCCGGTGTCTGGTTAGAACAATATTTTGTTCATTTTTTGTATTTTTACGTGATCTGCGCATCTAAATTAAAGACGGCCAAAACATGGTGGCCGGGTGTCAGATTATAATAATATTTATCGTCATTTATTGTATTTTTACACAATCTATGAATCCAAATTAAAAACGGCTATAACTTGGCGCTCGGGTGTCTGGTTAGAGGAATATTTTTGTTCATTTTTTGTATTTTTACATGATCTGCGCATTTAAATTAAAAACGGCCAAATCTTGGTGCTCGGTTGTCCGATTACGATGATATTTGCCTTTATTTTTTGTATTTTTGCTAGCTATTTACAAATCCAAATTAAAAACAGCTATAACTTGGTGCTCGGGTGTCTGGTTAGAGCAATATTGTTGTTCATTTTTTCTATTTTTACGTGATCTGGGCATTTAAATTTAAAAGGGCCAAAACTTGGCGCTCGGATGTCTGATTACAATGATATTTGTCTGTATTTTTTGTATCTTTACGCGATCTACGAATCGAAATTAGAAACAGCTATAACTTGGAGCTCCAGTGTCTGGTTAGAGTAAAATTTTTGTTCATTTTCTGTATTTTTACGTGATCTGCGCATTTAAATTTGAAACGGCCAAAACTTTGGTCATCAGGTGTCCGATTACAATGATATTTGTCTTCATTTTTTACATTTTTACGCGATCTACAAATCCAAATTAAAAACAGCTATAAGTTGGTGCTCGGGTGTCCGCTTAGAGCAATAGTTTTGTTCATTTTTTGTCCCTTAACGTGATATGCGCATTTAAATTAAAACCAACCTAAAACCTGGCGCTCGGTTGTTCGATTACAATGATATTTGTCTTCATTTTTTGTATTTTTATGCGGTCTACGAATCTAAATTAAAAATGGTTATAACTTGGCACTCGGGTGTCTGGTTAGAGTAATATTTTTGTTCATTTTTTGTATTTTTACATGATCTGCGCATTTTAAATTAAAAATGGCCAAATCTTGGTCCTCGGGTGTCCGATTACAATGATATTTGTCTTTATTTCTTGTAATTTTGTGCGATCTACGAATCCAAATTAAAAATGGCTATAACTTGGCACTTGGGTATCTGGTTAGAGCAATATTTTTGTTCATTTTTTGTACTTTTTTACGTGACCAACACATTTAAATTTAAATAGGCCAAAGCTTGGTGCCTGGGTGTCCGATTACAATAATATTTTCCTTTATTTTTTGTATTTTTATGCGATCTACGAATCCAAATTAAAAAAAGTTATAACTTGGTGCTCGGGTGTCTAGTTAGAGTAATATTTTTGTTCATTTTTTGTATTTTTACGTGATCTGCGCATTTAAATTTAAAACTGCCAAAACTTGGTACTCACGGGTCTGATCACAATGATATTTGTCTTTATTTTTTGTATTTTTATGCAATCTACTAATCAAAATAAAAAACGGCTATAACTTGGCACTCGAGTGTCTGGTTAGAGTAATATTTTTGTTCATTTTTTGTATTTTTACGTGATCTTCATATTTTAATTAAAAACGGCCAGAACTTGGTGCTCGGGCGTTCGATTACAATGATATTTGTCTTCAATTTTTGTATTTCTACGCGATCTATGAATCAAAATTAAAAACGGCTATAACTTGGCACTCGGGCATCTGGTTAGAGTAATATTTGTGTTCATTTTTTGTGTTTTAACGTGATCTATGCATTTAAATTAAAACCGGCAAGAACTTGGAGCTCGGGTGTCCGATTACAATGATAGTTGTCTTCCTTTCTTGTATTTTTACGCGATCTACGAATCCAAATTAAAAACGGCTATAACTTGCCGCTCGGGTGTCTAGTTAGAGTAATATTTGTGTTTATTTTTTGTATTTTTACATGATCTACACATTTAAATTTAAAACGGCCAAAACTTGGCGCTCGGGTGTCCGATTACAATGATATTTGCCTTTATTTTTTGTATTTTTACGCGATATACGAATCCAAATTAAAAACGGTAATAAGTTGGTGGTTAGGTGTCTGGTTAGAGCAATATTTTTGTTCAGTTTTTGTCCTTTAACGTGATATGCGCATTTAAATTAAAAACGGCCTAAAACTTGACGCTCGGATGTCCGATTACAATGATATTTGTCTTCATTTTTTGTATTTTTATGCGATCTACAAATCTAAATTAAAAATGGCTATAACTTGGCGCTCGAGTGTCTGGTTAGAGTAATATTTTTGTTCATTTTTTGTATTTTTACATAATCTACGCATTTTAAATTAAAAATGGCCAAATCTTGGTGCTCGGGTGTTCGATCACAATGATATTTGTCTATACTTTTTGTATTTTTATGCGATCTATGAATCGAAATTAAAAACGGCTATAACTTGGAGCTCTGGTGTCTGGTTAGAGTAATATTTTTGTTCATTTTCTGTATTTTTACGTGATCTGCACATTTAAATTTGAAACAGCCAAAACTTGGTCATCAGGTGTCCGATTACAATGATATTTGTCTTCATTTTTTATATTTTTACATGATCTACGAATCCAAATTAAAACGGCTATAAGTTGGTGCTCGAGTGTCTGGTTAAAGCAATATTTCTGTTCATTTTTTGTCCTTTAATGCGATATGCGCATTTAAATTAAAAACGGTCTAAAACTTGGTGCTTGAGTGTCCGATTACAATGATATTTGTCGTCATTTATTGTATTTTTACGTGATCTATAAATCCAAATTAAAGACAGCTTTAAGTTGGTGCTCAGGTGTCTAGTTAGAGCAATATTTTTGTTCATTTTTTGTGCTTTAACATGATCTGCGCATTTAAATTAAAAATGGCCAAATATTGGTGCTCGGGTGTCCAATTACAATAATATTTGCCTTCATTTTTTGTATTCTTGCTCGCTATCTACAAATCCAAATTAAAAATGGCTATAACTTGGTGCTCGGGTGTCTTGTTAGAGCAATATTTTTGTTCATTTTTTGTATCTTTTACGTGATCAACACATTTAAATTTAAATAGGCCAAAACTTGGCGCCCGGGTGTCCGATTACAATGATATTTGCCTTTATTTTTTGTATTTTTACGTGATCTACGAGTCGAAATTAAAAAAAGCTATAACTTGGTGCTCAGGTGTCTGGTTAGAGTAATATTTTTGTTCATTTTTTGTATTTTAACATGATCTGCACATTTAAATTTAAAACAGTCAAAACTTGGTACTCAGGGGTCTAATTACAATGATATTTATCTTCATTTTTTGTATTTTTATGCGATCTACGAATTCAAATAAAAATGGCTATAACTTGGTGCTCGAGTGTCTGGTTAGAGTAATATTTTTGTTCATTTTTTGTATTTTTGCGTGATCTTCGTATTTAAATTAAAAACAGCCAGAACTTGGTGCTCGGGCGTTCGGTTACAATGATATTTGTCTTCAATTTTCGTATTTCTACGCGATCTATGAATCAAAATTAAAAATGGCTATAACTTGGCACTCGGGCGTCTGGTTAGAGTAATATTTGTGTTCATTTTTTGTGTTTTAACGTGATCTACGCATTTAAATTAAAACCAGCAAGAACTTGGAGGTCGGGTGTCCGATTACATTGATAGTTGTCTTCCTCTTTTGTATTTTTTTGCGATCTACAAATCCAAATTAAAACGGCTATAACTTGCCGCTCGGGTGTCTAGTTAGAGTAATATTTGTGTTCATTTTTTGTATTTTTACGTGATCTACACATTTAAATTTAAAACGGCCAAAACTTGGCGCTCGGATGTCTGATCACAATGATATTTGCCTTTATTTTTTTTTATTTTTATGCGATCTACGAATCGAAATTAAAAAGGGCTATAACCTGGCGCTCATATATCTGGTTAGAGCAATATTTTTGTTCATTTTTTATATTTTAACGTGATCTATGTTTTGAAATTACAAACGGTCTAAACTTGGCGCTCAGGTGTCCTATTACAATAATATTTATCTTCATCTTTTGTATTTTTACGCGATCTACGAATCTAAATTAAAAACGGCTAAAACTTGCTGCTCGGGTGTCTAGTTAGAGTAATATTTGTGTTCATTTTTTGTGTTTTAATGTGATCTGCGCGTTTAAATTAAAACCGGCCAGAACTAGGTGCTCGGTTGTCTGATTACAATGGTATTTGTCTTCTTTTTTTGTATTTTTACGCTATCTACGAATTCAAATTAACAACGGCTATAACTTGGCGCTCTGGTGTCTGGTTAGAGTAATATTTTTGTTCATTTTTTTGTATTTCTACATGATCCGCATTTAAATTAAAAATGGCCAGAGCTTGGCGCTCAGAGGTCCAATTACAATGATATTTGTCTCCATTTTTTGTATTTTTATGCGATCTACGAATCCAAATAAAAAATGGTTATAACTTGGCGCTCGGGGGTTTGGTTAGAATAATATTTTTCTTCAATTTCTGTATTTTTACGTTATCTTCATATTTAAATTAAAAATGGCCAAAAGTTGGTGCTCGGGCGTTCGATTACAATGATATTTGTGTTCAATTTTTGTAATTCTACGCAATCTACGAATCAAAATTAAAAAAGGCTATAACTTGGCGCTTGGGCATCTTGTTCGAGTAATATTTGTGTTCA
The DNA here is from genome assembly GCA_019916065.1 of Vitellaria paradoxa. Classification (NCBI taxonomy): domain Eukaryota; kingdom Viridiplantae; phylum Streptophyta; class Magnoliopsida; order Ericales; family Sapotaceae; genus Vitellaria; species Vitellaria paradoxa. Next base: position 34,957,218 of record CM034234.1, read on the forward strand.
TCTTTTGTGTTTTAATATGATCTGCGCATTTAAATTAAAACCGGCAAGAACTTGGTGCTCGGGTGTCCGATTACAATGATATTTATTTTCTTTTTTTGTATTTCTATGCAATCTACGAATCCAAATTAAAAACGGCTAAAACTTGGCGCTCAGGCGTCTGGTTATTGTAACATTTTTTTTTTTCATTTTTGTATTTTTACGCGATCTATGCATTTAAATTATAAACGTCCAAAAATTGGTGCTCGAGTGTCCAATTTCAATGACATTTGTCTTTATTTTTTGTATTTTTACGCGATTTACAAATCGAAATTAAAAACAATTAGAACATGGTGCTCGGGCATCTGGTTAGAGTAATATTTTTTTTCATTTTTTGTATTTTTACGTGATATGCGCATTTAAATTAAAAACGACCAAAACTTGGCACTCCGTTGTCCGATTAGAATGATATTCGTCTTCATTTTTATGTATTTTTACGCGAACTACGAATCGAAATTAAAAATGGCTATAACTTGAAGCTCGGATATCTGGTTAGAGTAATATTTTTGTTCATTTTTTATATTTTTACGTGATCCGCGCATGTAAATTCAAAACAGCCAAAACCTGGCGCTCGTGTGTCTAATTACAATGATATTTACTTTATTTTATGTTTATTTTATGTTTTTTTACGCGATCTACGAATCTAAATTACAAAGAGCCATAACTTGGCGCTCCGATGTCCGGTTAGAGCAATATTTTTGTTTATTTTTGTATTTTTACGTGATCTGCGCATGTAAATTAAAAACGGCCAAAACTTGGTGGTTGGGTGACCGATTACAATGATATTTGTAGTCATTTATTGTATTTTTATGCGATCTACAAATCCAAATTAAAGAAGGCTTGAAGTTGGTGCTTGGGTGTCTAGTTAGAGCAATATTTTTGTTCATTTTTTGTCCTTTAACGTGATCTGCGCATTTAAATTAAAAACGGCCAAATCTTGGTGCTCAGGTGTCCAATTACAATAACATTTGCCTTCATTTTTTGTATTCTTGCTCGCTATCAACAAATCTAAATTAAAAATGGCTATAACTTGGCGCTCGGGTGTCTGATTAGAGCAATATTTTTGTTCATTTTTTGTATTTTTACGTGATTTGCGCATTTAAATTTAAAACGGACAAAACTTGGTGTATTTTTTAATATTTTCAATTCGTCGATTACAAAGCTATTTGTCTTTTTTTAATATTTTTACGCGATCTACGAATCGAAATTAAAAATGGCTATAACTTGGCACTCGAGTGTCTTGTTAGAGCAATATTGTTGTTCATTTTTTATATTTTTACGTGATCTGTGTATCGAAATTAAAAACGGCAAAAACTTGGCACTCAGGTGCCCGATTATAACTTAGTGCTCGGGCGTCTAGTTAGAGTAATATTTTTGTTCATTTTTTTGAATTTTAACGTGATCTGCACATTTAAATTTAAAACAGTCAAAACTTGGTACTCAGGGATCTGATTACAATGATATTTGTCTTCATTTTTTGTATTTTTTCGTGATCTATGAATCCAAATAAAAAACGGCTATAACTTAGTGCTCGAGTGTCTGGTTAGAGTATTATTTTTGTTCATTTTTTGTATTTTTATGTGATCTTCGTATTCAAATTAAAAATGGCCAAAACTTGGTGTTCGGGCGTTCGCGTACAATGATATTTCTCTTCAATTTTTATATTTTTGTGCGATCTACAAATCAAAATTAAAAATGGCCATAACTTGCCAATGGGGTGTCTAGTTAGAGTAATATTTGTGTTCATTTTCTGTATTTTTACGTGATCTGCACATTTAAATTTAAAATGGCCAAAACTTGGGGCTCGAGTGCCCGATTACAATGATATTTGCTTTTATTTTTTTGTATTTTTACGCGATCTACGAATCGAAATTAAAAATGGCTATAACTTGGCACTCGGGTGTCTAGTTAGAGTAATATTTTTCTTCATTTTTTTGTATTTTTACGTGATCTGCGCATTTAAATTAAAAACATCCAAAATTTGGTGCTTAAGTGTCCAATTTCAATGACATTTATCTTCATTTTTTGTATTTTTACGCGATCTACGATTCGAAATTAAAAATGGCTGGAACTTGGTGCTCAGGCATCTGGTTAGAGTAATATTTTTTTCATTTTTTTGTATCTTTACGTGATTTGCGCATTTAAATTAAAAACGTACAAAATTTGGTGCTCGAGTGTCCAATTTCAATGACATTTGTCTTCATTTTTTACATTTTAACGCGATCTATGAATTGAAATTAAAAACGGCTAGAACTTGGCACTCGGACATCTGGTTACAGTAGTATTTTTTTTCAATTTTTTGTATTTTTACGTGATCCGCGCATTTAAATTAAAAATGTCAAAAATTTGGTGCTCTAGTGTCCAATTTCATTGACATTTGTCTTCATTTTTTCTATTTTTACGCGATCTACGAATCGAAATTAAAAACGGCTAGAACATGGTGCTCGGGCGTCTGGTTAGAGTAGTATTTTTTTCATCTTTTTGTATTTTTACGTGATCTACAAATTTAAATTAAAAACAGCCAAAACTTGGCGCTCTGGTGTCCGATTACAATGATATTTGTCTTTATTTTTTGTATTTTTACGCTATCTACGAATCCAAATTAAAAATGGTTATAACTTGGCACTCCGGTGTCTTGTTAGAGTAATATTTTTGTTCATTTTTTGTATTTTTACATGAACTGTGCATTTTAAATTAAAAACAGCCAAATGTTGGTGCTTGGGTGTCCGATTACAATGATATTTGTCTTTATTTTCCTGCATTTTTGCGTGATCTACGAATCTAAAATTAAAAACGGCAATAACTTAGTGCTCGAGTGTCTGGTTAGAGCAATATTTTTGTTCAATTTTTGTATGTTTTACGTGATCAACACATTTATATTTTAAATGGCCAAAACTTGGTGCCCGGGTATCCGATTACAATGATATTTGCCTTTGTTTTTTGTATTTTTACACAATTTACGAATTGAAATTAAAAATGGCTATAACTTGGTGCTCGGGTGTCTGGTTAGAATAATATTTTTTTTTCATTTTTTGTATTTTTACGCGATCTATGCATTTAAATTTAAAACTACCAAAACTTGGCCTCCGGGGTCTGATTACAAGGATATTTGTCTTCATTTTTTGTATTTTTACATGATCTATGAAACAAAATTAAAAACTGCTATATCTTGGCGCTCGGGTGTCTAGTTAGAGTATTATTTTGTTCATTTTTTTATTTTTACGTGATCTGTCGATTTAAATTTGAAACAGCCAAAACTTGGTCGTCGGGTGTCCGATTACAATGATATTTGTCTTAATTTTTTATATTTTTACGCGATCTATAAATCCAAATGAAGAATGGCTATAACTTGGCACTCGGGTGTCTGGTTAAAGTAATATTTTTTTTGTTTCTTGTATTTTTTCATGATCTACGCATTTAAATTAAAAATGACAAAAACTTGGTACTCGGGTGTCCGATTACAATGATATTTGTCTCCATTGTTTGTATTTTTACGTGATCTACAAATCCAAATTAAAAACGACTATAACTTGGTGCTCGAGCGTCTGGTTAGAGTAACATTTTTGTTCATTTTTTGTATTTTTACGTGATCTGCAAATTTAAATTTAAAACAGCAAAAACTTGGTACTCAGGGGTCTGATCACAATGATATTTTTGTTCATTTTTTGTATTTTTACGCAATCTACAAATCCAAATAAAAAACAGCTATAACTTGGCACTCGAGTGTCTGGTTAGCATAATATTTTTGTTTATTTTTTGTATTTTTACGTGACCTTCGTTTTTAAATTATAAATGGCCAAAACTTGGTGCTCGGGCGTTCAATTACAATGATATTTGTCTTCAATTTTTGTATTTCTACGCGATCTATGAATCAAAATTAAAAATGGCTATAACTTGGCACTCCGGCGTCTAGTTAGAGTAATATTTGTGTTCATTTTTTTGTGTTTTAACGTGATCTACGCATTTAAATTAAAATCAGCAAGAACTTGGAGCTCGGGTGTCCGCTTACAATGATAGTTTTCTTCTTTTTTTGTATTTTTACATGATCTACGAATCCAAATTAAAAATGGCTATAACTTGCTGCTCGGGTGTCTTGTTAGGGTAATATTTGTGTTCATTTTTGGTATTTTTACGTGATCTGCACATTTAAATTTAAAACGGCCAAAACTTGGCGCTCAGGTGTCCGATTACAATGATATTTGTCTTTATTTTTTGTATTTCTATGCGATCTACGAATCAAAATTAAAAAGGGCTACAACTTGGCGCTCATGTGTCTGGTTAGAGCAATATTTTTGTTCATTTTTTGTAGTTTAACGTGATCTGTGTTTCGAAATTAAAAACGATCTGAACTTGGCGCTCAGGTGTCCAATTACAATAATATTTATTTTCATTTTTTCTATTTTTACGCGATCTATGAATCCAAATTAAAAACGTCTATAACTTGCCGCTCGGGTGTCTAATTAGAGTAATATTTGTGTTCATTTTTTGTGTTTTAACGTGATTTGCGCATTTAAATTAAAACCGAACAGAACTTGGTGCTCGTGTGTCTGATTACAATGATATTTGTCTTCTTTTTTTGTATTATTATGCTAGCTATGAATTCAAATTAACAACAGCTATAACTTGGCGCTCTGATGTCTGGTTAGAGTAATATTTTTGTTCATTTTTTTGTATTTTTACGTGATCTGCGTATTTAAATTAAAAACGGCCAGAACTTGGCGCTCAGAGGTCTGATTACAATGATATTTGTCTCCATCTTTCGTATTTTTACGTGATCTGCGTATTTAAATTAAAAACGGCTAGAACTTGGCGCTCAGAGGTCTGATTACAATGATATTTGTCTCCATCTTTTGTATTTTTACACGATCTACGAATCTAAATAAAAAACGGTTATAACATGGCGCTCGGGAGTCTGGTTAGATTAATATTTTTGTTCATTCTTTGTATTTTTATGTTAGCTTCGTATTTAAATTAAAAATGGCCAAAAGTTGGTGCTCGGGCGTTCGATTACAATGATATTTGTGTTCAATTTTTGTAATTCTACGCGATCCACAAATCAAAATTAAAAACGGTTATAACTTGGCGCTTGGGCGTCTTGTTAGAGTAATATTTGTGTTCTTTTTTTGTGTTTTAACATGATCTGCGCATTTAACTTAAAACCGGCAAGAACTTGGTGCTCAGGTGTACGATTACAATGATATTTGTCTTCTTTTTTTGTATTTTTACACAATCTACGAATCCAAATTAAAAACGGCTATAACTTGGCGCTCAGGCGTCTGGTTAGAATAACATTTTTTTTCATCTTTTGCATTTTTACGTGATCTGTGTATTTAAATTATAAACGTCCAAATTTTGGTGCTTGAGTGTCCAATTTTAATGACATTTGCCTTCATTTTTTGTATTTTTACGCGATCTACGAATCAAAATTAAAAACAGCTAGAACTTGGCGCTCGGGCGTCTGATTAGAGTAATATTTTTTTTTCATTTTTTGTATTCTTACGTGATCTGCGCATTTAAATAAAAAACGACCAAAACTTGGTGCTCCATTGTCTGATTAGAATGATATTTGTCTTTATTTTTTGAATTTTTACGCAAACTACAAATCGAAATTAAAAACGGTTATAATTTGGTGCTCGGGTATCTGGTTAGGGTAATATTTTTGTTCATTTTTTATATTTTTACGTGATCCGCACATGTAAATTCAAAACGGCCAAAACCTGGCGCTCGTGTGTCCGATTACAATGATATTTACTTTATTTTATGTATTTTTACATGATCTACGAATCTAAATTACAAACAGTTATAACTTGGCACTCCGGTGTCCGGTTAGAGCAATATATTTGTTCATTTTTTTGTATTTTTATGTGATCTATGTATCTAAATTAAAAACATCCAAAACTTGGCGGCCGGATGTCCGATTACAATGATATTTGTCGTCATTTATTATATTTTTACGCGATCTACGAATCCAATGATGCTCGGGTGTCTGGGTAGATCAGCGCATTTAAATTAAAAATGGCCAAATCTTGGTGCTCGGGTGTCCGATTACAATGATATTTGTCTTTATTTTTTGTATTTTTGCTCGCTATCTATGAATCCAAATTAAAAATGGCTATAACTTGGTGCTCGGGTGTCTGCTTAGAGCAATCTTTTTGTTCATTTTTTGTATTTTTACGTGATCTGCGCATTTAAATTTAAAACGGCCAAAACTTGGCGCTCCGGTGTCCGATTACGATGATATTTATCTCCATTTTTTGTATTTTTACGCGATCTACGATACCAAATTAAAAACGGCTATATCTTGGCGCTCCGGTGCCTAGTTAGAGTAATATTTTTGTTCATTTATTGTATTTTTACGGAACTGCGCATTTAAATTTGAAACTGCCGAAACTTGGTCATCGGGTGTTCGATTACAATGATGTTTGTTTTCATTTTTTATATTTTTACGCGATCTTCGAATCCAAATTAAAAATGGCTATAACTTAGTGCTCGGGTGTCTGGTTAGAGTAATATTTTTTTTTTATTTTTTGTATTTTCCTATGATCTACACATTTAAATAAAAAATGACCAAAACTTGGCACTCGGGTGTCCGATTACAATGATATTTGTCTCTATTTTTTGTATTTTTACGCGATCTACGAATCCAAATTAAAAACGGCTTTAACTTGGTCCTCGGGCGTTTGGTTAGAGTAATATTTTTGTTCATTTTTTGTATCTTTACGTGATCTACACATTTAAATTTAAAGCAGCTCCCGGTTGCATTCTCTTTTGAGGAAGTGGCTGAAAACGTGAAGAAATGGAGCAATGCTATAGTTGGCCATGTTATAGGAGCCAAACCTCCATACAAGCTAATGCAACAATTCGTTGAAAGAAGATGGAGAGCCTTTGGTCATGTTGAAGTTTTTATCCTTAAGGCTGGACTTTTCATCTTTAACTTCCAAGATGAAGAAACAAAGCTCAAGGTTTTAGAGTTGGGTCCTTGGAGCTACTATGATAAGCCCTTAATCTTGAGGCCTTGGTCTCCCAATGAGGTTTATGATAGGGCAAGTCCTCAAGCTATTCCAATTTGGATTAGATTCCCGCACTTGAAACTCCACCTCTGGTCGGCCATGTCTTTGAGTAAGATTGCAAGCCAAATAGGGAAACCTTTGTTCACGGATAGGATGACCGCTAAAATGGAAAGGCTTTCATTTGCAAGGGTATGCATTGAAGTGGATAAACAAGGCACATTTCCCTCCTTCATTGAAATCCAAGATTACAATGGTGCAACTTTTCAACAACCAGTTGAGTATGAATGGCTGCCCACAATTTGTGAAGGATGCAAGCAATTCGGCCATAGAGTTGGTCAATGTCCCAAGAATGTTACTCAGCAATGGAGGCCGAAACCTAAGCCTAAAGAGAGCACTAATCAGCAAATTCCTACTGAAATTCCCTTGGCCACGAGCTCCTCAAGCAGCCACCTTGTAAATTCCGCAATTGAAGGCCAAATTCAGCTCCAAGCAAAGGACCTACCATGTAAGATGGACTCCTCGGATTCCCCTAAGGTGCATGAGGCTAATTCCAAGATACTTTGTTCAATTGAACCTTGTTTGGAATCACCGATTATGACTACCCCTTTGGCAATACAAGGTCCACTTACCAGCCAAGGGGATGTCTTAATGTTAAAAAGTTCTGAAGAAATTGAAGAATCAAGTGGCAAAGAGGAAGATGATCAACCTCCAACCCCCAACTATGATCAAAAAGGCTTGGAATATGAATTGGACTCTGATTTTAAACTCTCAAAATCCCAACGTAAGAAGGAGAGGAAAAAATTGCATGCCATTGAGAAAATGAACAAGGCCCTACAAGTCAAGTCCTCGGCCTCCTCCCCTAAACCAAGATGAATTTTGGCGCATGGAATGTGCGAGGCCTTAATTGGCCCATAAAGCAAGCTGAAGTCAAGAAGTTGATCAAAGCATCTTCTTTCAACCTAATCGGCCTCCTTGAAACCAAGGTTCAAAGTCATAATGTAGATAAAGTTTGCAAATACATTAATTCCTCTTTTTGCTATACGGGGAACTACTTGGATAATTCACCAGCTAGAATTTTGATTTTGTGGGACCCTTCAACTATTAAAGTTCATGTTATATCTAGTTCTAGCCAATTTATCTTTTGCCATGTAACTCATCATGCTACATCAATAGAGTTTTTTGCTACTTTTGTCTATGCTTCAAATGATAGGGCAACAAGAGAGGTTTTGTGGAAGGATCTACAAGCCAATTATGACATGATTGGGGCTGCTTCACCTTGGGTTATTTTGGGAGACTTCAATGTAGTTAAAGTGGAGCAAGAAAAAAGAGGTGGAAAGGGTATTGACAAGGTTGCGGTAAGTGACTTCAACACATGCCTTGATGCCATTGAAGTGGTAGACTTAAGATACTCCGGATGCTTTTACACTTGGTCCAACAAACAAGAGGATGGCTATAGCATTTTCAGCAAGCTTGATAGAGCTCTTGTGAATGAAAAGTGGCTAAACTACTTTCCTAATTCAGAGGCTTTCTTCCCAAATGCTTGCATCTCAGATCATAGCCCAATAGTCATAAATATTCGGTGCAATGACCTGCCCGGAAGGAAACCATTTAAGTTTTTTAACTATTGGACCAAGAACAAAGAGTTTTACAAGCTGGTTGAAGAAGTTTGGAGCACCCAAGTTTCGGGCTCTCCCATGTACAAACTTGTCTCTAAGCTCAAGACTCTCAAGATGGCTTTGAAAGATTTCAATAGGAGGCATTATGGGGGTATTTCTGCAAAGGTGGCTGAAGCTAAGGTTAAACTTGAAGCTATTCAAAGTGAGCTGCAACTAAATGTCAATTCTAATCTCCTAGGTGAAGAAAGCATTGCCCTTGATGAATACTTGCATCTAGCCTTAGCAGAGGAAGCTTTCTACAAACAAAAAGCTAGAGACAATTCTATAAAGTTAGGAGACCAAAACACCTCCTACTTTCATAGGAAAGTCAAAAGCCATTGCTCAAAGAACAAGATTCTCTCTATTCTTGATGACCAAGGTGAAAGAATTGAAGATTACGAAGAGGTGAAATCTGCTTTCATTGAATTCTACAAGAAGCTTTTGGGCCGTTCCTTCCCATACCCGAAAGATGCCAAGCCTTATGTTGAAAGTATTATGAGCACAAGCTTACCTCCGGACCTCATGGCCTTTTGGATAGTGAAGTTGCAGATGATGAGATAAAAGCCACTCTATTTTCATTGCCAAGCCATAAAGCTCCAGGACCGGATGGATTCACCTCTCACTTCTTCAAAAAAGCATGGAGTATAGTAGGTGATGATTTCATAAGTGCTATAAAGTCTTTTTTCAGCTCGGGGAAGCTTCTTAAGGTGATCAACACAACAATCATTGCTCTTGTTCCTAAAGTTCCCAATCCAAGTAAGGTGACTGATTACAGGCCAATTTCATGTTGCACAACAGTTTATAAATGCATATCCAAAATCATAGCTAACAGGCTCAAGAAGCTTATGCCCTACATCATTGGCCCCTCTCAAGCAGCCTTTATTCAAGGCCGGTCCATCTCAGACCAAATACTACTGATGCAGGAATTGGTAAGGAACTACCACAGGCCAAACATATCTCCAAGGTGTGCCCTTAAAATTGATTTGATGAAAGCATTCGACTCAGTTTCATGGGACCTCATCCTTGATGCCTTACATGCATTATGTCTGCCAAGCAAATTTGTTGAATGGATAAAAGTATGTATCACTTCCCCTCAATTTTCCTTATCTATGAATGGCTCACTTGAAGGCTATTTCAAAAGTGCTAGGGGGCTTCGTCAAGGTGATCCCCTCTCCCCATACTTATTCCTTATTGCTATGGAGTTCTTCTCAAGATTGTTCAACAAAATGGTGGAGCAAAGTGATTTCGCTTATCATCCCAAATGCACCAATCCTCACATAAATCATATTTGCTTTGCAGATGATCTTTTCATATTGTGCACTCCTAATGACATTTCATTTCAGATTATCCATCAAGCACTCCAGGAATTTCACAAGTACTCAGGATTGATGCCTAATGGAAACAAGAGTAAAGTCTACATTTCAGGAATTAACCATCAAAGCAAGCTTCACTTATGCTCCATGCTCGGGTTTCAACTTGGAGAGCTCCCGGTCAAGTATCTTGGAGTTCCATTGATCTCTACAAAGCTCAAGCATGAAGATTGCAAAGAGTTAATTGACAAAGTTACACAGAAAGTACAAAGTTGGGCTGCAAAGTATCTCTCATATGCAGGCAGAGTGGTTCTTATCAAATCAGTTCTATTTAGCATCCAAATTTATTGGAGTGCTCACTTTATCTTTCCCAAAGAAGTTTGCAAGGCAATTGAGCAAATCCTCAGGAGATACCTTTGGACCGGGGCTGATTTGAAGAAATGGGGTAGCAAAATATCTTGGGCCGAGGTTTGCAAGCCAAAGAAGGAGGGGGGACTCGGACTAAGAAGACTTGGAGAATGGAACAAGGCAACCATGATGAGGCACATATGGGCCCTATGCTCTAGGAAGCCTTCACTTTGGGTCAAGTGGTGTCATTCCAACTTACTCAAAGGGAAGTGTTTTTGGGAGATAAAGCCACCTTCAGATTGCTCATGGACTTGGAGGAATTTGCTCAAGCTCAGGGAAGAAGCAATCGGCCTATCATACTACAAAGTGGGCAAGGGTAACTCTATATCTCTTTGGTACTCTAATTGGCATCCTCTTGGACCTTTAATCCCAAGATATGGGGCAAGACTAGCCTATGATGCTGGTTTGCCAAAAGATGCTAAAGTGGATAGAATTGTGGTCCAAGGTACTTGGAAATGGCCATACCCGTGTACATGGGAGCTAAGGGAGATAATCCTTGAGCACCCCCCTAGCTACTATCCGGATGCTAATCTAGAGGATAAATTCTTTTGGAAGGCATCAAGAAGTGGAGCTTACACTACGGCTGCAACATGGAATGCAATAAGGGAAAAAGGAAGCAAGAAACCTTGGCATCATCTAGCTTGGTTCCCTCAACACATACCCCGACATGGCTTTATACTTTGGCTTGCTATTAATGGTAGGTTAAGTACGAAGGAAAGGATGTTGAGTTGGGGAATGAGCATAGACCCTACTTGTGTGCTATGTGGTAATGCCTTTGAAACCCTTGACCATCTTCTATTCATGTGCCCATTCTCAGCCGAATTGAGGGGTACCATTTTGTGTAAATGCTCCATCATCAAACCTCTACAACCTTGGAACTTGGAAGTCTCTTGGGCCATGGGTAAATTCAGTGGAAAGCAAATCAGCCACATTATATGTAGAATTGCTTGGGCCGGCCTTGTCTACCACCTTTGGGAGGAAAGGAATAGCCGAATTTTCAAAGGGCAAGCTTCATCCGTGGCAACCATTGAGCAAAGGATAATGCATGTTGTTAGAACTAAAGTCTCTCAATCTAATGTTAAGTTGATCAATGTAGATTCTAGTCTACTTGACAATTGGGGAATCCATTAGTTACTTACTTTTCGTTCACGGGGGTATGCCCCCAAGATATTGTACATAACTTTCCCATATAATCCAAATCTATACTTACTTACCAAAAAAAAAAAAAAATTTAAAGCAGCTAAAACTTGGTACTCAAGGGTCTGATTACAGTGATATTTGTCTTCATTTTTTGTATTTTTACGGGATCTATGAATCCAAATAAAAAACGGTTATAACTTGGTGCTCGGCGTCTGGTTAGAATAATATTTTTGTTCATTTTTTGTATTCTTACGTGATCTTCGTATTTAAATTAAAAACGGCCAAAACTTGGTGCTCGGACGTTCGATTACAATGATATTTGTCTTCAATTTTCGTTATTCTATGCGATCTACGAATCAAAATTAAAAACGGCTATAACTTGGCGCACGGGCGTCTAGTTAGAGTAATATTTGTGTTCATTTTTTGGCGCTCAGGTGTCTGATTACAATGGTATTTGTCCTCATTTTTTGTATTTTTACGCGATCTACGAATTCAAATTCAAAACAGTTATAACTTGTCGCTCAGGTGTCAAGTTAGAGTAATATTTGTGTTCATTTTTTATGTTTTAACGTGATTTGCGCATTTAAATTAAAACCGGCCAGAACTTGGTGCTCCGGTGTCCGATTACAATGATATTTGTCTCCATTTTTTGGATTTTTACACGATTTACAAATCCAAATTTCAAATGGCTATAACTTGGTGCTCGGTTGTCTAGTTAGAGTAATTTTTTCTTCATTTTTTCATATTTTTACGTGATCTGCGCATTTAAATTAAAACAGCCAAAATATGGTGCTTTGGCGTTCGATTACATTGATATTTGTCTTTATTTTTTTAATTCTTACGCGATCTACAAATCCAAATTAAAAATAACTATAACTTGCCCCTCGGGTGTCTGGTTAGAGTAATATTTTTGTTCATTTTTTGTATTTTTCTGTGATCTGCACATTTAAATTAAAAACGGCCAAAATTTGGTGCTGGGTCTCCAAATTCAATGACATTTGTCTTCATTTTTTGTATTTTTATGCGATCTACGAATCGAAATTAAAAACAGCTAAAACTTGGCACTCGGTGTCTGGTTATACTAATATTTGTTTTCATTTTTTGTACTTTTACGTGATCTGCACATTTAAATTAAAAACGACCAAAACTTGGCGCTCTAGTGTCTGATTACATTGATATTTGTCTTTATTTTGTCTATTTTTACGCGATCTATGGATCTAAATTAAAAATGGCTATAACTTTGCGCTTGGGTGTCTTGTTAGAGTAATATTTTTGTTCATTTTTTGTATTTTTATGTGATTCGCGCATGTAAATTAGAAACGGCCAAAACCTGGCGCTCGGATGTCCGATTACTATGATATTTTGTCTTTATTTTTTGTATTTTTTCGCGATCCACGAATCTAAATTACAAACAGCTATAACTTGGCGCTCGGGTGTCCGGTTAGAGTAATATTTTTGTTCATTTTTTATATTTTTACGTGATCTGCGCATCTAAGTTAAAAACGGCCAAAACTTTGTGGTTGGGTGTTCGATTACAATGATATTTGTCGTCATTTATTCTATTTTTACGTGATCTACGAACCAAAATTAAAAACGGCCATAACTTGGCGCTCGGGTGTCTGGTTAGAGTAATATTTTTTTTTCATTTCTTGTATTTTTCTATGATCTGGGCATTTAAATTAAAAACGACCAAAACTTGGTCGTCGGGTGTCCAATTACAATGATATTTATCTCCATATTTTGTATTTTTACGCGATCTATGAATCCAAATTAAAAACGGCTATAACTTGCCACTCGGGTGTCTAGTTAGAGTAATATTTGTGTTCATTTTTTGTGTTTTAACGTGATCTAGACATTTAAATTAAAACCAGCCAGAACTTGGTGCTCGGGTGTCTAATTACAAAGATATTCGTCATCATTTTTTGTATTTTACGCGATCTATGAATCCAAATAAAAAACAGCTATATCTTGGCACTCGAGTGACTAGTTAGAGTAATATTTTTGATCATTTTTTGTATTGTTACGTGATCTTTGTATTTAAATTAAAAACGGCCAAAACTTAGTGCTCGGGTGTTCGATTGCAATGATATTTGTCTTAAATTTTTGTATTTTTACGTGATCTACGAATCCAAATTAAAAACAGATGTAACTTGGCGCTCGTGTGTCTGGTTAAAGAAATATTTTTGTTCATTTTTTATATTTTTACGTGATTTGTGCATCGGAATTAAAAACGGTCAAAACTAGCGCTTGGGTATCCGATTACGGTGATATTTGTCTTCCTTTTTGGTATTTTTACATGATCTACGAATCCAAATTAAAAACAGCTATAACATAACACTCGGGTGTCTAGTTAGAGTAATATTTTTCTTCATTTTTTGTATTTTTATCTGATCTACGCATTTAAATTTAAAACGGCCAAAACATGGTGCTTAGGTGTCCGATTACAATGATATTTGTCTTTATTTTTTTAATTTTTATGTGATCTACGAATCCAAATTAAAAATAGCTATAACTTTATGCTCGGGTGTCTGGTTAGAGGAATATTTTTATTCAATTTTTGTAGTTTTCCGTGATCTGCACATTTAAATTAAAAACAGCCAAAATTTGGTGCTCGGGTGTCCAATTTCAATGACATATGTCTTCATTTTTTATATTTTTACGCGATCTACGAATCAAAATTAAAAATGGCTAGAACTTGGTGCTCGGGTGTCTAGTTAGAGTAGTATTTGTTTTCATTTTCTATATTTTTACGTGATCTGCGCCTTTAAATTAAAAATGACCAAAACTTAGCGCTTCGGTGTCCAATTACAATGATATTTGTCTTTATTTTTTCTGTTTTTACGCGATCTACGAATCGAAATTAAAAACGACTATAACTTGGTGCTCGAGTGTCTGGTTAGAGTAATATTTTTGTTCATTTTTTGTATTTTTACGTGATCCGCGCATTTAAATTAAAAACGACCAAAACTTGGCGCTCTGATGTCCGATTCAATGATATTTGTCTTTATTTTTTGTATTTTTACGTGATCTATGAATCTAAATTTCAAACAGCAATAACTTAGTGCTCGGGTGTCTGGTTGGAATAATATTTTTATTCATTTTTTGAATTTTTACGTGATCTGCGCATCTAAATTAAAAACGGCCAAAACTTGGTGGCCGAGTGTCCGATTACAATGATATTTGTCGTCATTTATTATATTTTTACACGATCTACGAATCAAAATTAAAAATGGCTATAACTTGGCACTTGAGTGTCTAGTTAGAGTAATATATTTTTTCATTTTTTGTATTTTTTTGTGATCTGCGCATTAAAATTAAAAACGACCAAAACTTGACGCTCGGGTGTCTGATTACCATGATATTTGTCTCCATTTTTTGTATTTTTACGCGATCTATGATTCCAAATAAAAAACGGCTATAACTTGGCGCTCAGGTGTCTGGTTAGAGCCAAAACTTGGTACTCAGGGGTCTGATTACAAAAATATTTGTCTTTATTTTTTTGTATTTTTACATGATCTACGAGTCCAAATAAAAAATGGCTATAACTTGGTGCTCGAATATCTAGTTAGAGTAATATTTTTGCTCATTTTTTGTATTTTTTTGTGATCTGCACGTTTAAATTAAAAACGGCCATAACTTGGTGCTTGAGCGTTCGATTACAATGATATTTGTGTTCAATTTTTGTACTTTTACGCGATCTACGAATCCAAATTAAAAACAGCTATAACTTGGCGCTCGGGCGTCTGGTTAGAGTAATATTTTTGTTTATTTTTTGTATTTTAACATGATCTGCACATTTAATTTAAAAACAGCTAGAACTTGGTGCTTAGGAGTCCGATTACAATGATATTTGTCTTCTTTTTCCATATTTTTACGCGATCTATGAATCCAAATTAAAAGCGGCTATTACTTGGCGCTCGTGTGTCTAGTTAGAGCAATATTTTTTTTCATTTTCTGTATTTTTACGTGATCTGTGTATCGAAATTAAAAATGGTCAAAACTTGGCACTCAGGTGTCCGATTACAATGATGTTTGTCTTCATTTTTTGTATTTTTACGCGATCTACGAATCCAAATTAAAAACGGCTCTAACTTGGTGCTTGTGTGTCCAGTTAGAGCATTATTTTTGTTCATTTTTTCTATTTTTATGTGATTTGTGCATCAGAATTAAAAACTGTCAAAACTTGGTGCTTGGGTGTCCGATTACTATGATATTTGTCATAATTTTTTGCATTGTTACGAGATCTACAAATCGGAATTAAAAACGGCTCTAACTTGGCACTCGGGTGTCTAGTTAGAGTAATATTTTTCTTCATTTTTTTTGTATTATTACGTGATTTGCGCATTTAAATTAAAAACGTCCAAAATTTGGTGCCCGAGTGTCCAATTTCAATGACATTTGTCTTCATTTTTTTTTTATGCGATCTACGAATCGAAATTAAAAACGGCTAGAACTTGGCGCTCGGCATCTGATTAGAGTAATATTTTTTGTCATTTTTTGTATTTTTACATGATCTGCGCATTTAAATGAAAAACAAACAAAACTTGGTGCTCTGGTGTCCGATTACAATGATATTTGTCATTATTTTTTGTATTTTTACGCAATCTACGAGTTGAAATTAAAAGCGGTTATAACTTGGCGCTCGGGTGTCTGGTTAGAGTAATATTTTTGTTCATTTTTTGTATTTTTACGTGATCCGCGCATGTAAATTAAAAACGGCCAAAACCTGGTGCTCATGTGTCCGATTGGAATGATACTTTTCTTTATTTTTTGTATTTTTACGCGATCAGCGAATCTAAATTACAAACAGCTATAACTTGGCACTCGGGTGTTTGGTTAGAATAATATTTTTGTTTATTTTTCGTATTTCTACGTGATTTGCACATCTAAATTGAAAACGGCCAAAACTTGGTGGCCGGGTGTCCAATTACAATGATATTTGTCATCATCTATTGTATTTCTATGTGATCTACGAATCCTAATTAAAAATGGCTATAGTCGATTCTTAGGTGTCCAGTTAGAGCAATATTTTTGTTCATTTTTTGTACTTTAACATTATCTGCGCATTTAAATTAAAAATAGCCAAAACTTGGCGCTCAAGTGTCCGATTACAATGATATTTTTCTTCATTTTTTGTATTTTTGGGCGATCTATGAATACAATTTCATACGGCTATAACTTGGCGCTCGGGTGTCTGGTTAGAGTAATATTTTTGCTCATTTTTTGTATTTTTATATGATCTGCGTATTTAAATTAAAAACGGCCAAAATGTTGGTGCTCGGGTGTCCGATTACAATGATATTTGTCGTTATTTTTTTTATTTTTGTGTGATCTACGAATCTGAATTAAAAACTTCTATAACTTGGCACTCGAGTGTCTGGTTAGAGTAATATTTTTGTTCATGTTTTGTACTTTTACGTGATCTGTGCATTTAAATTTAAAACGGCCAAAACTTGGGTGCTCAGGTATCCGATTACAATGATATTTGTCTTTATTTTTTTTGTTTTTACGCGATCTACGAATTGAAATTAAAAACGACTATAACTTGGCGCTCGAGTGTCTAGTTAGATTAATATTTTTGTTCATTTTTTGTATTTTTACGTGATCCGTGCATTTAAATTAAAAACGACCAAAACTTGGCGCTCTGATGTCCGATTCAATGATATTTGTCTTTATTTTTTGTATTTTTCCGTGATCTACGAATCTAAATTTTAAACAGCTATAACTTGGTGCTCAGGTGTCTGGCTAGAATAATATTTTTGTTCATTTTTTGAATTTTTATGTGATCTGCACATCTAAATTAAAAACGGCCAAAACATGGTGGCCGAGTGTCCGATTACAATGATATTTTTCGTCATTTATTATATTTTTACGCGATCTACGAATCAAAATTAAAAATGGCTATAACTTGGCACTTGAGTGTCAAGTTAGAGTAATATTTTTTATCTTTTTTTGTATTTTTCCGTGATCTACGCATTAAAATTAAAAACGACCAAAACTTGGCGCTCGGGTGTCCGATTACAATGATATTTGTCTCCATTTTTTGTATTTTTACGCGATCTACAATTCCAAATAAAAAATGGCTATAACTCGGCGCTCGAGTGTCTAGTTAGAGTAATATTTTTGTTCATTTTTTTTATTTATACGTGATCTGCGCATTTAAAATTAAAACAGCCAAAACTTAGTACTCGGGGGTTTGATTACAACAATATTTGTCTTCATTTTTTTGTATTTTTATGTGATCTACGAGTCCAAATAAAAAATGGCTATAACTTGGTGCTCGGGTGTTTGGTTAGAGTAATATTTTTGTTCATTTTTTGGATTTTTCCGTGATCTGCACATTCAAATTAAAAACGGCCATAACTTGGTGCTCGAGCATTCGATTACAATGATATTTGTGTTCAATTTTTGTACTTTTACGCGATCTACGAATCCAAATTAAAAACGGTTATAACTTGGCGCTCGGGCGTCTGGGTAGAGTAATATTTTTGTTCATTTTTTGTATTTTAACATGATCTGCACATTTAATTTAAAAACAGCTGGAACTTGGTGCTTAGGTGTCTGATTACAATGATATTTGTCTTCTTTTTCCATATTCTTACGCGATCTATGAATCCAAATTAAAAGCGGCTATTACTTGGCGCTCGTGTGTCTAGTTAGAGCAATATTTTTGTTCATTTTTTATATTTTTATGTGATCTGTGTATCGAAATAAAAAATGGTCAAAACTTGGCGCTCAGGTGTCCGATTACAATGATGTTTGTCTTCATTTTTTGTATTTTTACGCGATCTACGAATCCAAATTAAAAACGGCTATAACTTGGCGCTTGTGTGTCCAGTTAGAGCATTATTTTTGTTCATTTTTTCTATTTTTATGTGATTTGTGTATCAGAATTAAAAACAGTCAAAACTTGGCGCTTGGGTGTCCGATTACTATGATATTTGTCATAATTTTTTGCATTGTTATGAGATCTACAAATCGGAATTAAAAACGGCTCTAACTTGGCACTCGAGTGTCTAGTTAGAGTAATATTTTTCTTCATTTCTTTGTGTTATTACGTGATCTGCGCATTTAAATTAAAAACGTCCAAAATTTGGTGCCCGAGTGTCCAATTTCAATGACATTTGTCTTCATTTTTTGTATTTTTATGCGATCTACGAATCGAAATTAAAAACGGCTAGAACTTGGCGCTCGGGCATCTGATTAGAGTAATATTTTTTGTCATTTTTTGTATTTTTACATGATCTGCGCATTTAAATCAAAAACAAACAAAACTTGGTGCTCCGGTGTCTGATTACAATGATATTTGTCGTTATTTTTTGTATTTTTACGTGATCTACGAATTGAAATTAAAAGCGGTTATAACTTGGCGCTTGGCTATCTGGTTCAAGTAATATTTTTGTTAATTTTTTGTATTTTTACGTGATCCGCGCATGTAAATTAAAAACGGACAAAACCTGGCGCTCGTGTGTCCGATTAGAATGATATTTGTATTTATTTTTTGTTTTTTTACGCGATCAATGAATCTAAATTACAAACAGCTATAACTTGGCACTCGGGTGTTTGGTTAGTCACTTGGCACATTATGAGTTGTTGCAAGCTTTGAACATGATGCTAGGCCATCTTTGCTATTGTTGGGCCTTTTTATCCTTTCTTGATATGAAATTGCCCTAAGAACCAATTTGAAGCCTTTTTAATAAAGTGTGTGATATATATATATATATATATATATTTTCTTTGGTTCCCATCTCATATATTGTCCCTTAACCTTGTTCACATACTTTTAAGCCTTATCCTCACATGTTTTGGGTTGTGAAAAGTGCCTCAATGTCAGTGATGTGAGCGGGGATTGGGAATGGAAACTTTTGAGAGCATATTGAGAGGGAATATTAGGTGGAGAATTTAGCTTATGTTTATCTCGTTATTTCAAAAAAAAAATAGAGAAAAAAAAAGAGAGAAAAAAAAAAGAAAAAGAAAAAAAAAAGAAAAAAAAAAGGTCTGTCATTCATTTTTGCTTGTGTAATTTTGGGACTTGTGCATTGTATTATAATTTTTGAGAATGTCCCATGAGTAGTTTGTAAGTTAGTGAATAAGCTTCTTGTCGCAGTTCTTCTTGGGGTTGGAAAGGAAATGGGTAGTTTGGAACTTGTGTGCACTTGAACATCTTTATCCCAAGACATGTGCTTTGATTTCCATATCTTCATTGTTAACCATTACCCCTGGCCAAGTTACAACCAAAACAAAGACCTAGTGGATTCTAAGCAAGCAACTCTTGTATTGTACATGTAGTGGTCTTGTGTTGTTTGTGTGGTGTGATCTTTTACATATGCATTGGAACATGGTTATGAGCTGTCCACTTTGAATTTCATTTTAGTTCACTCTCTTATTTGTGGGGTTATGTGCAACTAGGATAGCATTATATGCTATTAGGAATGTGTGAACCCTTAAATGAGTGAATTTCTTTCTATGAGTGGGATCCTGTGAGCTTTTGAAGTCAAAACTTAGTTCCAGTTATGCTCTTGAGACCTTGTTGAATGAATGAAACAATTTTGCACACATGTTTTTTTTTCTACTTTGATAGTCCATGCATTTATGCTTAGCACTTGGAAATTACACATGATATTTGGGTTTTGTGACTTGTTGAGCTTGAACTTAATTCATCTTTGATCTTGATCACTTTTTTACACTTTGAGACCATGCCAAAGAATTTTGTGGGTAGATTCACTGCAAACCCTCACGAAACCTTACTCGTCCACTAGGGGGAACCTAGGGGTTTAAAGGGCTTGCTGCACGTAACTAAGTGTAGTCGTGTTTCCAACGAAAAGAGAAATAGGATGGTAGTTGCATTTCATTTTAATAAAGGGCATTGCTAGAGACTAGCAACGTTCAAGTTGGGGGGTGTGATTACACTTGAAAAGTGTAATTACAAACTCCACATTTTGATACTCATTGATGCATTTAAGTAGTTAATTTCAAAGTTTTATCGTTATTTTATTATTTATAGTATTTATTCTCTTAATTGCAGGTAAAGGGGAAAATACGTGAGATTAACAGTGTTGAAAGTGGCTTCCGAGGAGGAAAAAATGGTCCAAAGTTCAAGATAGTTGAAGTGGTGTGCAGCTGAAGTTTCAGCTCGACACCTTGTCAGTATTTGGATCATAACTTTTCACTCACAACTCGGATTGACCTGATTCTTTTTGGGTTGGAAAGAAGACTCAAAGGGCTACAACTTTTGTGCTTTATCTGAAGCCTGAATCGATCGTTTTCAAGGTCAAAATCACAGTGGAAGTTGAGGACAGAAAGCTGTCAGAAGCAGCAAACGAGAAGCAGAACTTGAAGATCAAAGTTTCTGTGGTCCGGACCACCTGCCAAACGGTCCGGACCACAGTGTATTATGCGCGCGCAGCTTCACTCCGTCTTTTAGGGTTTTCTTTACAACTTCTATATAATATCTACTACATGGCCGACCCAGAGAGGAGCCCCTTTTGATTTTGCACCTTCAATTGAGCGTTAGAATAGAATTTTGAGAGTTTTTAGATTAGGTTTTAAGCTTGGATGCGTGGATTCATGGTTTCTGTTGGAGCTTTCATCGTTGTCTTTGTAGTGATTCTTCACTTCGTCTTTTATGTTCGCTTTACGTTGTAAGTCGCACTTTAATCTATTTCATTTTATTCCGATTTGTTTCGTAATATCATGTTTTGCTTGTTTCAATTCTCTTTTCGTATGATTGAATGCTATTTGATTGTTTTTAAGATGCTTAAAATAGTTTTAGCATAAAACCCTAATCTTGATTCAACGAATCAAGAAAGGGTAGTTCACGAAAAGCCTTGGGGTGTTCGTAGTCCCTTCGCGTAGGTTGCGAAACCTTTCGCGAAGGGATTTACCTTTCACAAATCTATTTTTTTTCTATTTCGAAAACATTCGAATACGAAAATCCTTAACCAAATCCGTATGAGATCACTGGTATGGATTTTCGTAATCAATCATCAAATACTTTTGAATAGAATTAAAAGTCAGATTTTTATTAATATTTTGGCGTTTAATTGAAAAACTCTAGGAAATAAAGGTCTTTAACCATATCCGCTTGAGATCACTGGTACTGACCTTTGATTATAACATTTTCAAAACTTTTCAAATTAAACCCTGTTCTTCAAACAAAAACACACCTTGGCGCCGTTGCCGGGGAGCCAAATTTTAGTTTTTAGGTTGTTTTCAATTTTTTAAGTTAATTTCTTTTTCGAAAAAAAAGAAACCGCTTTTAAAAATTTTGAACTTAAATTTTTTTTTTTTTTAGAGACTTTCTACTTATATGCTATTAAGATCAGGTAAGGTAGTCGTAGCTAAATCTGAACTAGGAGATCCTTCATACCTTCCTGAACTTTTTTCACCAACCTCACTTTCCATCGTTTCACTTACCACATCCTCCTTTCACTCAATGGCTGAAGTAAGAGGGGAAGGGAGTGTGCATGGGGAGAATGAGCCCCAAGAAATTCTGAGTTATATTCCTATAAAAGATCATCTTAACCCCGTTAGATAAACCACCCCATCATGCATAGTCTTACCATTAAATAGGGGGAACTTCAACCTTAGACCAGGAATTATCCAACTTCTTCCTACTTTCCATGGCCTTGACTCTGAAAATCCCTATAACCATCTTAGGGAGTTCGAGGAAGTGAGCAACACGTGTATAGATCATAATGTCAATGAGGAAGTAGTGCGTCTTCAACTCTTTCCTTTTTCTCTAAAGGACAAAGCCAAGTTCTGGCTTAATTCCCTTCGTCCACGCTCTATTGGAACATGGCGTGAAATGCAAACTGAGTTTCTTAAGAAATATTTCCTAACTCAGAAAACTCAATACTATAGGAGACAGATTACCACTTTCTCTTGCAAACCTAATGAGAATTTCTGTCGAGCCTGGGAAAGTTTTAAGGACCTCTTGATGGCTTGTCCTCACCATGGTTATGAATCATGGAGGTTAGTTAGCATCTTCCACGAATCCCTAACTCCCAGTCTTAAGCAATTAGTTTCTACCATGTGTAATGGTACCCTGTTTGATAAGACTGCGGAAGAGGCAATGGAATTCTTTGATATGGTGGCCGAGGATTCTAATGATTGGGAAATAGGACCACCTTCTTCTTTAGAGCATAGGAATCCCACATCTAGTGGTTCGTTGATGTTAAGTGAGAGGGATGATCTAAGTGCTAGAATATCTGCATTACAACATAAGTTAGATTCCCTTGAACTTAAGAACAAAGAAAAGTTGGTGGAAGTACAAATGGTGTGTAGGGCATGTGACCAAGTAGGACATGATCCCAATTCATGTCCAGAGCTTCCTTTACTTAAGGAAGTAGCTTATGGGAATGTGTATGCTAATAACACATAGAACCAACCATTCCAAAATAGAGGTCAGGGTAACACTCCCTATTCACAAGGTGGGAATGTTAAATATCAAGGGGGAAATCAACACCCTAATGCTTACCCTCGGGGATGGAAAAATCCTCTAGGCTTTGGGTGGAAAAACGATAACAAAGCCAACCATTCCAACCCTTTTTACCACCACCCCAATATCAACAACCCAATCCTGTTGCATACCAACCTCCCCAGAAGAGATCCTTTGAGGAATCTGTTCAACAATTTATGCAACATCAAATGATGATCAATGATAATTTGTCTAGGTCCTTCGATGATTTTAAAGGACAAGTGTCTAGGTCATTTGATGATATTAGGGGCCAAGTTTCTAAGTTAACTCAGGCCATGAGCACCACTCAAAGTGGCAAACTTCATGCACAACCGTTTCCTAACCCAAAAGGCCAGGCGAACATGACTGAGTCGTCAACCTCGAGTGCCAACTCCCATGAGCAAGTTCAAGATGTTACTACTCTGCGGAGTGGTAAAATTATTCAAAAGCCTACCGACCCTAGAGTCAATGTCACTAGTGAAAAGATAGAACCAAAGGGTAGTGAGGGGGCAGAAAAAGTAAGTGATGAAGAGGGAAAAGAGAAAGGGAAAGGGAAGTTGGAGGATGAGAAAGAAAGAGGGGAAACTGAAAAAGAAAGTGAGGAGGAACCTAGTGAAGGACCTTTGGTTAGGCCAATTGACCATCCTGTTGAGTATATGCCTAGACCACCTTTTCCCCAGAGACTAGCAAAGGGCAAGAATGAGATGTTGAACTCTGAAATTTACGAGACTTTCAAACAAGTGAGAATCAACATCCCATTACTTGAAGCCATTAAGAAAAATCCTTCCTATGCTAGATTTCTGAAGGATATGTGCACTGTAAAGAGGAAGCTCAAAACGCGAAAAGATATACTCCTTTAAGAATTTTATCACTACCCGATGGTCATTGGTACGAGTTGCTATGGCCTCCACCCATTTAGAAACATAATCAATGGCCACCAATATGTACTCATAACCAAAAGATGTAGGGAATGGTCCTATAAAATCAATCCCCCAGTAATCAAAAATCTCTAAAACGATTATGGGGTTTTGAGGCATCTCATTACGCTTGGTTAGAGCTCCTAACCGTTGACATCGATCACACTGAAGGCAATAATCATGAACATCCTTAAACTATGAGGGCCAATAAAATCCGCTTTGGAGGATCTTAGCGGCTGTTTTCTTTGAGGAGAAGTGACCTCCACATGCTAGAGAATGACAAAACTCAGTAACCCTATGTACCTTGCTCTCGGGAATGCAACGTCTCACAATCTGATCAGAGCAATATTTGTAGAGATATGGTTCGTCCCAAAAGAAACTACGCACTTTTCGTAAGAATTTACCTTTATCGACTTTGGTCCAATGGGAGGGCATTTGTCCGATCACTAAGAAGTTCGCAATGTCCGCATACCAAGGAGGTTGAACCGATGGGTTGGTGTTAACATGCATGAGGTGTTCATCAGGGAATTGCTCATTGATTGGTAGGTCACTAGAGTTGGACGCATGTTGGGGTAGTCTAGACAAATGGTTAGCTACCACATTTTCAACTCCTTTCTTGTCCTTGATCTCCAAATCAAACTCTTGGAGAAGGAGTATCCACCCAATTAGACGAGGTTTGGCCTCATGTTTTGAGAGGAGGTATTTCAAAGCTGCATGGTCCGTGAACACTGTGACATGGGAACCTACCAAATATGACCTAAACTTATCAAGGGCAAACACTACCGCTAGAAGCTCTTTCTCAGTAGTGGTATAATTAATTTGAGCTTCATTTAGAGTCTTGCTAGCATAGTAAATGACATAGGGTTTCCCCTCTTTTCTTTGCCCTAAAACTGCACCCACCGCAAAATCACTGGCATCACACATAAGCTCGAATGGTAAGGACCAATCCGGGCTCTGAATAATAGGAGCGGTGGTGAGCAACTGTTTAAGCCGGTCAAATGCCTTTTGGCATGATATTGTCCATTCAAATGGAACATCAATGGACAACAATGAGCAAAGAGGACGGGCTAGAGAGCTGAAGGATTGAATGAATCTCTGGTAGAAACCAGCATGTCCAAGAAATGATCTAACATCCTTCACACATCGAGGGGTAGGTAAATTTTGAATGATATCCACTTTTGCTTTATCTACCTCTATCCCACAACATGACACTATGTGCCCTAAAACAATCCCCTGTTGTACCATAAAGTGGCACTTTTCCCAATTTAACACTAAATTACTCTCCTCACATCGCACTAGCACCTTCTCAAGATTGATCAAGCACTCATCAAATGTGTCTCCATAGACGGAGAAATCATCCATAAATACCTCCAAGAATCTCTCGACCATGTCACTAAAAATACTTATTACACACCTTTGAAAAGTCGTAGGTGCATTGCATAGCCCAAATGGCATGCGTCTATACGCAAAAGTGCCAAAGGGGCAAGTGAAGGTAGTCTTCTCTTGATCTTCTAGTGCTATCTCCACTTGATTATATCCAGAATACCCATCTAGAAAACAATAGAAAGATTTACCCGCAACTCTCTCAAGCACTTGGTCTAGGAAGGGAAGTGGGAAATGGTCTTTCCGGGTCACTGCGTTCAAACGTCTATAATCAATGCACATACGTCACCCAGTTTGGGTGCGTTGTGGCACTAACTCTCGTTTCTCATTTTCAACTACAGTGACACCGGATTTCTTAGGAACTACTTGAGTGGGACTCACCCACTTCAAGTCAGAGATGGGTGATTGCACTTGAAAAGTGCTATTACAAACTCCACTTTTATATAACTTTTGATGCATTTAAGTAGTTTATTTTGAAGTTTTATTATTATTTTCTTAATTGCAGATAAAAGGGTAAAATAAGTGAGATTAGCAATGATGAAAGTGGCTGCCGAGGAGAGAAAAAGGGTCCGAAGTTCTAGATGGTTGAAGTGGTGTGCAGCTGAAGTTTCAGCTTGACACTCTGTTAGTATTTTGACCATATCTTCTCACTCACAACTTGGATTGACCTGATTCTTTTTGGGTTGGAAAGAAGACTCAAAGGGCTACAACTTTCGTGCTTTAGCCGAAGCCTGAATCGATCGTTTTCAAGGTCAAAATCGCAGTGGAAGTTGAGGACAGAAAGCTGTCAGAAGCAGCAAACGAGAAGCAGAACTTGAAGAACAAAGTTTCTGTGGTCCGGACCACCTGCAAAACGGTCCGGACCACAGTGTATTATGCGCGCGCGGCTTCACTCCGTCTTTTAGGGTTTTCTTTGCAACTTCTTTATAACATCTGCTACATGGCCGACCCAAGGGAGCCCTAGTTTTAGTTCTACATACTTTAGGAACCTCTTTTTCATATTTTCAGATACTTTGAGAGTTTTAGAATAGTTCTTTTTGGAGAGTTTTCAATTACTTGTCTTGTTTATGGAGTTGTTCGATGTTTGGTTGTTCTTCGCTGCACTGCTCTTTCATTACGTAGTTTCAGAGTTGCTTGCCGTGTAAGTTGACTTTCGTCTCGTTAATTTAATATATGATTTATTATTTTCTAGTGGTAGATCTAATGTTTATGCTTTCGTTTATTGCTTTCGTTTTGTTTAAAATCATGCTAGCGTAGAAACCCTAGTTCTTGATTCAACGAATCAAGAAAGGGTAGTTTACTCTGATCTATGGGATGTACGTAGACCCTTCGCATGGTTTGCGAAAGCTCATGCGAAGGGATCTACACTTTTTAAAACCTAATTCAGTTCTTTCAAAAACTTTCGAAAACGAAAACCTTTGACTATATTCTCTGTAATCACTGGTAAGGGTTTTCGATTAAAATTTTCTCAATAATTTTGAAGAACTGAAAATTCAGATTTTGAATCCTAATTTGAATTAGTTTATTTCAGAAACATTCGAAAACGAAAATCTTTGACTATATTCTCTGTAATCACTGGTAAAGGTTTTCGATTAAAACTTTCTTAATAATTTTGGATAAACTAGAAGAATTGGATTTGAATCCGAATTCGAATAGGATTGTTTGAAAACCCTTCGAAAACAGGAGTTTTTGACTATATTCTCTGTAATCACTGGTAAAAGCTTTTGATTAAAACTTTCTCAATAATTTTCGAATAAATCCTAATTTAGGTTTTAACATAAGTATTACAACTCATCCCATAGTGAAGACGTAAACTACCTGGAATTGATAGTTGGATCAAGGACTTCTCAAATTTATTTGCTTATTAATTGAATTGCCTTCGTTTGATTTAATTTAAGTATTTACATTACAGTTTTTAGATTAGATTACTTTGCTGCGCATTTAAATTAGGAAAAATTCATTTAGTTAATATTTTATTCCTTGAATCAAAAAATCAATTTTAAATTGCTGGAATTTTGGTAATAAGTTGTTAATTTGTTTTAGTTTACATTTTAAATTTGCAAAACCCTAGGAATTAGTTTTAATTAATCTTCAAACTTAGTTTACATTCAAATTTAGGATTCCCATTATAACCTAGAAACTAAATAACATAGGCTCCCTGTGAATTCGACCTCGGACTCACCGAGTTAAAACTACACCGCACACCCTTGCACTTGGGGGTTAATTTAGACGCACTTTCTAATAGCGGTCAAGTTTTTGGCGCCGTTGCCGGGGAGCCAAATTTTAGTTTTTAGGTTGTTTCCATTTTAAGTTAATTTTCTTTTTCTAAAAAAAAAAAAAAATTTTAAAAACCTTTTTGCTTCAAATTAGTATTCTGTGGTCCCGACCGTCTACACTCTGGTCCGGACCACAGTACCCTTTCTCTGATTCTTTTCCTAGCTTATGAACAATTAGATTCGAGGGAAAGATGGTAGATTACAGCGTCCTGAGTCCTTAGCTGTTCCTTTAGAATTTGAACCTCATTTAGAAGGAAATCAAAGTCCTAGACTTCCTATTCCACCTTTAGAAATGGCTGAAGAACAAGCTGTTGCTGCTAGGCGTTCCATGAGAGATATCTTACAACCAGATAGGCATACACCTGAGTCTTGCATAGTTTGGCCAGAAAACCAAAGACCTTTCAACTTTAAACATGGCATGATACAATTGTTACCTACTTTCTATGGTATGGACTCTGAAAACCCATACGATCATTTAACTCGATTTAGGAACATTTGTGTCACTATCAAGGATCAGGGATGTCCCATAGAATTAGTATTTCTTAAGCTTTTTCCATTCTCTTTGCACGATAAGGCTGCTAGATGGTTTGAATTCCTACCATCTAATTCCATTCGCACGTGGGATGAAATGCAAACCAAATTTCTTAAGAAATTTTTTCCTCCCAATAGAACTAACGCTATACAGCATCAAATACTGAACTTTGCTCCACAACATGGTGAAACTTTCTATCAAAGTTGGGAGAGGTTTAAAACTCTTTTGCATTCTTGCCCACACCATGGATTTGAAGTTTGGCGTCTAGCCAACATCTTCTATAGCTCATTAACGTCAGACTTAAAATAATTTGTGGAAACAATGTGCAATGGGCAGTTTTATGATAAAACCCCTGAAGAAGCTTTTGAATATTTTGAATTTTTAGCTGAAAATGCACAAACCTGGGATATCACTGGAACCCAAAGTTCTCGAGCAACTAATGTTACCCCAATTAGAGGTATGCATCAATTAAGCGAAGCTGATGACCTTAAGGCAAAGTTAGAAACACTCTCTCGAGAAATAGAAACTTTGAAAACCAAAAAGGACCCACAACCTGTAAGAGAGCTAGTAGCAAATGTCTATTGCGCACTATGTGAAAACCAATCCCATGGAATAAACGATTGCCCTAACCTTCATATTTGTAGAGAAGTTGCCCAGAACCAACAAATTAGTGAACTCCCGATACATGCCATAAACCAATATCGCCAACCATATAGGGGACAAAATCTAGGAGGAAATCCCTATTCTGAGACTTACAATCCGGCAGTGAGGAATCAACCCAATTTTAGTTGGAGAAATGAAGGAGCTCAAATTCCACAACCTTATCACGCACCTCATTTTCCAACTCCTCAAGCCCCAATGTCCAATCCAGGAATGTCTCAGAATGTGGGACCATCTCATGCTCCGTACATTCCTCCAAACAAGAGATCTGCAGAAGAAACACTTCAACAATTTATGCATAGTCAAAATACACGTTGGATTCAAAATGATAGAAATATGGATGAAATTAAGAACCAGTTGACTCTTTTGACACAAACTTTAGTCACACAACCAAAGGGTCAATTTCCGGCTCAACCTCGTCCAAATCCAGTAGCCCAAGCTAAACAAGTTGAAGGATCTTCTAGTTTTCAAGGGAACGTAGAGCAAGTCCAAAACATCACAACACTTAGGAGTGGAAAAATTGTAGATAAAACTATTCCTCCTAGGAAGGATGAAATGAGTGAAGAGTTGAAACCTAAATGTGTGGTGGATGATAGTAAGAAGGCGGGAAAAGAACCAATCGTAGTTGAGGAGTCCACAATAAAAGAACAAGAGAAAACGGAAAAGGAGGAGAAAAAGGAGGAGGAAAAGGAAGAAGAACCCATGATAATACCTAGGGAATATGTTCCCAAAGCACCATTCCCTCAGAGATTTTTGAAAGCTAGGAAAGAAGCCCAAACAGCTGAATTGCTAGAGGTGTTCAAACAAGTGAAAATTAATATACCTCTCCTTGATGCAATTAAGCAATTCCCTTCTTATGCCAAATTCCTTAAAGAATTATGCACTTTGAAAAGGGGCTTAAATGTAAAAGAAAAAGCATTCCTCACTGAGCAAGCAAGTGCCATAGTACAATGTCGTACTCCCCCTAAATATAAAGACCCAGGATGTCCTACGATATCTTGTTATATAGGGAAGTATTATATTAGTAGAGCACTGCTTGACTTAGGAGCGAGTGTGAATTTGCTCCCTTACTCAGTGTACGAGCAATTGGGTTTAGGTGAGTTGAAGCCTACCCGTGTGACTTTGCAACTTGCAGATAGATCAATTAAAGTCCCACGAGGTAGAATTGAAGATGTACTGGTACAAGTGGAAAATTTTTATTTTCCAGTGGATTTCATAATCCTAGATACTCAACCACTTACCAGTTTATCTACACCTGATCAAACACCAGTAATTCTAGGACGACCATTCTTAGCAACTTCGAATGCTTTGATTAATTGTAGGAATGGATCCATAAAAATGACTTTTGGTAACATTGAGTTTGAAACGAATATCTTTTATGTTACCAAACAACCAAAAGAGGTGCCTGATATACAGGGGGTAGATGTAGTAGAATCTATAGTCCAGGATTACGTGGACCATGAATTTGTCAAGGATCCTTTAGAGAAAGCTATTCGCTTTAGTGAGGAGAATTTGAATTCCATGATATCAAACCAACAGGTAGTTTGCATTGATTTTTTAGGTGCTGAGGGGATACTAGAAAACACTCAATCACATTCCATGTTCACATATGCAAATAATCTTGGGCCTTATTTGTGGTTCAAAGATCACTACAAGGTCATAGATTCTCTAGCTTTCTTTACACTAGGAGTATACTCATTCTTGGCACCTCCTAGACCCAAGGAGAATATTTCATTCCTAAAGCCATTTGGTAAGGCTTGGGAGAGATTAGGAGTTGGATAGTATGTTTTGGCATTAACCCTTGTATATTAGTAGAGTACATTTTATTTACTTATTTATTTATTTTAGTTTTCTTTCTGCCTAGATTAAATTTTAATTTTCTTTTAGTTTACTTTTATTTGTTTATTCTAACATTTTATCTCGTAGAAGTTTTATTTTTTTCTTTTAGTACAATTTAATTCAAAGGAATAAACTGCTGAAGTTCTTTTCTTTTCTTCAAATAAGGAAGCTCTTGAGGTAATATCCTTCCTCTCCCTTTTATTTAGTTTTGCACTTCTAATTGGTACTTCACATACATAATTGTTCTTGTTGGGAGTGCTGTAGAATCTAAGTTGAGGGGATGTATTGGGTGATGCCTTAAGTGGCTTGAATAATGGGTGCATGCTTGGTTTAATTTGTGCTTTGTTCTTATTTGTGCCTTTGTTGTTATTGTTTCATGCTCATCATCATGCTCATTATTGCACACTACAGACCCACATATGCATCATGGTTCTCACATTGAGGACAATGTGAATTTTAAGTTGGGGGGTAGGGTTCGCATGATGACCTTTTGTGCCAAAATTGTAAAAATTTAAAATTTTTTGAGCATCTTTAAGCATAAATACATGAATTTAGCACATTTGTACCTACATGTCATCCTTTCTTTCTGGTTTGGTCGATTGTGGAATTAAGTGAGAAAGTGATGAATGAGTTTTGTTCAAGCTTTAATAGGAAACTTAGTTCAAGTTGATTGTATAATGACCTTGTGCATCTTTGACTATCAATAGAAGAGTTTATGTGCTTAGGAGTTGATTTTCTTTAACATTCGTTAATTGAGCATTCTTGGACTAGGTAGAGACTTATACCCCTTAATGGTGAGCTTTTGAGCCTATTATTCTTTTCTTGAGGGGTTGCACATAATCACAGCTCTTTTATTCTTCACTTTGGTTTCCAATGCACCAATTGCATCACACACACTTGCATTAGTTTCACTTGGCATATTATGAGTTGTTGCAAGCTTTGAACATGATGCTAGGCCATCTTTGCTATTGTGGGGCCTCTTTATCCTTTCTTGGTTATGAATTATCCTAGGAACCAACTTGAAGCCTTTTAAATAAAGTGTGTGATATATTTATATATATTTTTTTCTTGGTTCCCACCTCATATATTGTCCTTTAACCTTATTCACACACTCTAAGCCTTACCCTCACATGTCTTGGATTGTGAAAGTGCCTTAATGTCAATGATGTGAATAGGGGTTGGGAATGGAAATTTTTAAGAGCATATTGAGAGGAAATATTGGGTGGAGAATCTAGCTGATGTATTTTCATTATTTCAAAAAAAAAAGAAAAAAAAAGAAAAAAAAGAAAAAGAAAAGAAAAGAAAAAAAAAAGAAAAAAAAAAGAGAAAAAAAATAGAGAAAGAAAACAAAAGGAGAGAAAAAAAAAAGGGGTTTTTCATTTCTTTTTGCTTAGGTAGTTCGAGACTTGTGCATTGTATTAGAATTATTGAGAATGTCCCATGAGTAGTTCGTAATTTTGTGAATAAGCTTCTTGTGGGAATCCTTGTTGGGGTTTAGAAAGGAATTGGGTAGTTTGGGACTTGTGCGCACTTGAGCATCTTTATCCCAAGACATGTGCTTTGATTTCCATATCCTCCATTGTTAACCATTACCCCTGGCCAAGTTACAACCAAAACAAAGACCTAGTGGATTCTAAGCAAGCAACTCTTATATTGTGCATGTAGTGGTCTTATGTAGGTTGTGTGGTGTGATCTCTTACATATGCATTGGAACATAGTTATGAGCTGTCCACTTTGAATTTCATTTCAGTTCACTCACTTATTTGTGGGGTTATGTGCAACTAGGCAGCATCATAAGCTAATAGGTGTGTGTGAACCCTTGATGAGTGAATTTCTTTATATGAGTGGTACCTTATGAGTATTTGAAGTCAAAACCTAGTTCCGTTTATGCTCTTGCAACCTTGTTGAATGAATGAAACAATTTTGCACACATGCTCTTTCTACTTTGATAGTCCATGCATTAATGCTTAGCACTTGGGAATTACACATGATATTTGGGTTTCGTGACTTGTTAGGCTTGAACTTGATTCATTGTTGATCTTAATCATTTTTTTAACACTTTGAGACCATACCATAGAATTTTGTGGGTAAATTCACTGCAAACCCTCACGAGACCTTACTCGTCCACTAGGGGGAACCTAGGGGTTTAAAGGGCTTGCTGCACGTAGCTAAGTGTAGCCGTGTTTCCAACGAAAAGAGAAATAGGATCGTAGTTGCATTTCATTTTAATAAAGGGCATTGCTAGGGACTAGCAACACTCAAGTTGGGGGGTGTGATTGCACTTGAAAAGTGCTATTACAAACTCCACTTTTATATAACTTTTGATGCATTTAAGTAGTTTATTTTGAAGTTTTATTATTATTTTCTTAATTGCAGATAAAAGGGTAAAATAAGTGAGATTAGCAATGATGAAAGTGGCTGCCGAGGAGAGAAAAAGGGTCCGAAGTTCTAGATGGTTGAAGTGGTGTGCAGCTGAAGTTTCAGCTTGACACTCTGTTAGTATTTTGACCATATCTTCTCACTCACAACTTGGATTGACCTGATTCTTTTTGGGTTGGAAAGAAGACTCAAAGGGCTACAACTTTCGTGCTTTAGCCGAAGCCTGAATCGATCGTTTTCAAGGTCAAAATCGCAGTGGAAGTTGAGGACAGAAAGCTGTCAGAAGCAGCAAACGAGAAGCAGAACTTGAAGAACAAAGTTTCTGTGGTCCGGACCACCTGCAAAACGGTCCGGACCACAGTGTATTATGCGCGCGCGGCTTCACTCCGTCTTTTAGGGTTTTCTTTGCAACTTCTTTATAACATCTGCTACATGGCCGACCCAAGGGAGCCCTAGTTTTAGTTCTACATACTTTAGGAACCTCTTTTTCATATTTTCAGATACTTTGAGAGTTTTAGAATAGTTCTTTTTGGAGAGTTTTCAATTACTTGTCTTGTTTATGGAGTTGTTCGATGTTTGGTTGTTCTTCGCTGCACTGCTCTTTCATTACGTAGTTTCAGAGTTGCTTGCCGTGTAAGTTGACTTTCGTCTCGTTAATTTAATATATGATTTATTATTTTCTAGTGGTAGATCTAATGTTTATGCTTTCGTTTATTGCTTTCGTTTTGTTTAAAATCATGCTAGCGTAGAAACCCTAGTTCTTGATTCAACGAATCAAGAAAGGGTAGTTTACTCTGATCTATGGGATGTACGTAGACCCTTCGCATGGTTTGCGAAAGCTCATGCGAAGGGATCTACACTTTTTAAAACCTAATTCAGTTCTTTCAAAAACTTTCGAAAACGAAAACCTTTGACTATATTCTCTGTAATCACTGGTAAGGGTTTTCGATTAAAATTTTCTCAATAATTTTGAAGAACTGAAAATTCAGATTTTGAATCCTAATTTGAATTAGTTTATTTCAGAAACATTCGAAAACGAAAATCTTTGACTATATTCTCTGTAATCACTGGTAAAGGTTTTCGATTAAAACTTTCTTAATAATTTTGGATAAACTAGAAGAATTGGATTTGAATCCGAATTCGAATAGGATTGTTTGAAAACCCTTCGAAAACAGGAGTTTTTGACTATATTCTCTGTAATCACTGGTAAAAGCTTTTGATTAAAACTTTCTCAATAATTTTCGAATAAATCCTAATTTAGGTTTTAACATAAGTATTACAACTCATCCCATAGTGAAGACGTAAACTACCTGGAATTGATAGTTGGATCAAGGACTTCTCAAATTTATTTGCTTATTAATTGAATTGCCTTCGTTTGATTTAATTTAAGTATTTACATTACAGTTTTTAGATTAGATTACTTTGCTGCGCATTTAAATTAGGAAAAATTCATTTAGTTAATATTTTATTCCTTGAATCAAAAAATCAATTTTAAATTGCTGGAATTTTGGTAATAAGTTGTTAATTTGTTTTAGTTTACATTTTAAATTTGCAAAACCCTAGGAATTAGTTTTAATTAATCTTCAAACTTAGTTTACATTCAAATTTAGGATTCCCATTATAACCTAGAAACTAAATAACATAGGCTCCCTGTGAATTCGACCTCGGACTCACCGAGTTAAAACTACACCGCACACCCTTGCACTTGGGGGTTAATTTAGACGCACTTTCTAATAGCGGTCAATGGGATAAATGATACCCGCATCAAGCAACTTAAGTACCTCCCCTTTCACAACCTCTTTCATATTGGGGTTTAGCCTTCGTTGCATTTGTCTCACCGGTTTAGCATCATCTTCAAGGTATATATGATGAGAACATACTAATGGGCTAATACCTCGAAGATCTACTATAGTTCACCCTAAAGCCTGACGATGGGCTTTCAACACTCCCAGCAACCTCTCTTCTTGTGCTCTTTCTAAACTCGCAGACACTACTACTGGGAATGTCTCTCCCTCTCCCAGAAATGCATACTTGAGTTCACTTGGGAGGGGTTTCCTAGAAGGACATGGAGGACATTCCATTGAGGGCTTAGGTTTTATCGCAGATGGCTCTATAGGTTCAAATGTTGGTATCCAACCACTAACTGCCATAATCTCATCCCCAGCACCTATAAACTCTCCAATCTCCTTAAAATTTTTCCCATCTAACATTTCACAATTCTCACTCCTTGCTAAGGCACGCTCTAAGGGGTTCTCAAAGTAAGTCTGCTCAAAATACTCCTCTCTCAAAGTATGGATCACGTCCACCTCCCTAATATCCTCACATTCTCCTATTTGCTTCCCTACCCTAAAAATATTCATTTCCTATGGTCATATTTCCAAAAGAAAGTTTCATGACCCCACTCCTACAATTGATCACAGCATTGGATGTAGCAAGGAAGGGTCTACCCAGGATGACCGGAATAGATTGGGTAGGGTTAAGAACTGGTTGGGTATCCAATACGATAAAATCCACTGGGAAGTAGAACTTGTCTACTTGAACTAATACGTCTTCCACCACACCTCTGGGCATCTTGACCGAACGGTCAGCTAACTGTAAGGTCACTCTGGTGGGTTTCAGCTCACCTAGGCCTAGTTGCTGGTAAACAGTATAAGGCAAGAGGTTGACACTAGCTCCTAGGTCAAGTAGAGCTCTCTCAACAATATGGTTTCCTATTATGCATGAAATGGTTGGACACCCAGGGTCCTTATATTTAGGAGGTGTGTCACGTTGAAGTATGGCACTCACTTGTTCTGTCAAGAAAGCTTTTTCCTTGACATTGAGCTTCCTCTTTACAGTGCACATATCCTTGAGAAATCTAGCATAGGAAGGATTTTGCTTAATGGCTTCAAGTAATGGGATGTTGATTCTCACTTGTTGGAAAGTCCCGTAAATTTCAGAGTTCAACATCTCATTCTTGCCCTTTGCTAGTCTCTGGGGAAAAGGTTGTCTAGGCATATACTCAACAGGATGGTCAATTGGCCTAACCAAAGGTCCTTCGCTAGGTTCCTCCTCACTTTCTTTTTCAGTTTCCCCTCTTTCTTTCTCATCCTCCAACTTCCCTTTCCCTTTCTCTTTTCCCCCTTTATCACTTACTTTTTCAACCCCCTCACTACCCTTTGGTTCTATCTTTTCACTAGTGACATTGACTCTAGGGTCGGTAGGCTTTTGAATAATTTTACCACTCTGCAGAGTAGTAACAGCTTGAACTTGCTCATGGGAGTTGGCACTCGAGGTTGACGACTCAGTCATGTTCGCCTGGCCTTTTGGGTTAGGAAACGGTTGTGCAGGAAGTTTGCCACTTTGAGTGGTGCTCATGGCCTGAGTTAACTTAGAAACTTGGCCCCTAATATCATCAAATGACCTAGACACTTGTCCTTTAAAATCATCGAAGGACCTAGACAAATTATCATTGATCATCATTTGATGTTGCATAAATTGTTGAACAGATTCCTCAAAGGATCTCTTCTGGGGAGGTTGGTATGCAACAGGATTGGATTGTTGATATTGGGGTGGTGGTAAAAAGGGTTGGAATGGTTGGCTTTGATTATCGTTTTTCCACCCAAAGCTTGGAGGATTTTTCCATCCCTGAGGGTAAGCATTGGGGTGTTGATTTCCCCCTTGATATTTAACATTCCCACCTTGTGAATAGGGAGTGTTACCCTGACCTCTATTTTGGAATGGTTGGTTCTGTGTGTTATTAGCATACACATTCCCATAAGCTACTTCCTTAAGTAAAGGAAGCTCTGGACATGAATTGGGATCATGTCCTACTTGGTCACATGCCCTACACACCACTTGTACTTCCACCAACTTTA
Organism: Vitellaria paradoxa; assembly: GCA_019916065.1. Lineage (NCBI taxonomy): Eukaryota > Viridiplantae > Streptophyta > Magnoliopsida > Ericales > Sapotaceae > Vitellaria > Vitellaria paradoxa. Next base: position 34,994,078 of record CM034234.1, read on the forward strand.
CTTTGTTCTTAAGTTTAAGGGAATCTAACTTATGTTGTAATGCAGATATTCTAGCACTTAGATCATCCCTCTCACTTAACATCAATGAACCACTAGATGTGGGATTCCTATGCTCTAAAGAAGAAGGTGGTCCTATTTCCCAATCATTAGAATCTTCGGCCACCATATCAAAGAATTCCATTGCCTCTTCCGCAGTCTTATCAAACAAGGTAACATTACACATGGTAGAAACTAATTGCTTAAGACTGGGAGTTAGGGATTCGTGGAAGATGCTAACTAACCTCCATGATTCATAACCATGGTGAGGACAAGCCATCAAGAGGTCCTTAAACCTTTCCCAGGCTCGACAGAAATTCTCATTAGGTTTGCAAGAGAAAGTGGTAATCTGTCTCCTATAGTATTGAGTTTTCTGAGTTGGGAAATATTTTTTAAGAAACTCAGTTTGCATTTCACGCCATGTTCCAATAGAGCGTGGACGAAGGGAATTAAGCCAGAACTTGGCTTTGTCCTTTAGAGAAAAAGGAAAGAGTTGAAGACGCACTACGTCCTCATTGACATTATGATCTATACACGTGTTGCTCACTTCCTCGAACTCCCTAAGATGGTTATAGGGATTTTCAGAGTCAAGGCCATGGAAAGTAGGAAGAAGTTGGATAATTCCTGGTCTAAGGTTGAAGTTCCCCCTATTTAATGGTAAGACTATGCATGATGGGGTGGTTTGTCTAACGGGGTTAAGATGATCTTTTATAGGAATATAACCCGGAATTTCTTGGGGCTCATTCTCCCCATGTACCCTCCATTCCCCTCTTACTTCAGCCATTGAGTGAAAGGAGAATGTGGTAAGTGAAACGGTGGAAAGTGAGGTTGGTGAAAAAAGTTCAGGAAGGTATGAAGGATCTCCTAGTTCAGATTTAGCTACGACTACCTTACCTGATCTTAATAGCATATAAGTAGAAAGTCTCTAAAAAAAAAAAATTAAGTTCAAAATTTTTAAAAGCGGTTTCTTTTTTTTTTTCGAAAAAGAAATTAACTTAAAAACTTGAAAACAACCTAAAAACTAAAATTTGGCTCCCCGGCAACGGCGCCAAAAACTTGACCGACCCTAGAAAGTGTTTTAGGGTTCTACCTCTCAAGTGCAAGAGGGCAGTCGTAGTTTTAAAACTCGGTGAGTCCGAGGTCGAATCCACAGGGAGGACTTTGTTAAAAGCTCTAGACTTGTTCTTTTAGTTAGTAGGTGAACCTAAATTAATTTAAACTAATTTTTTAGCAACTCAAACTTTTGTTTTAGATTCTAAATGAAAGAAATTCAATTTAATTTTAAAATGCAAACAAAGCATCTACTCTAAATTCTAAAGCGAATAAATCAACTCATAAATTAAATTAAATAACAAGCACAATACTAAAAAGGTTCTTGATCCAACTTTCAAGTCCGGGTAGTTCACTACTTTACCTTGGGATGTTTTTGTTTGAAGAACAGGGTTTAATTTGAAAAGTTTTGAAAATGTTATAATCAAAGGTCAGTACCAGTGATCTCAAGCGGATATGGTTAAAGATCTTTGTTTCCTAGAGTTTTTCAATTAAACGCCAAAATATTAATAAAAATCTGATTTTTAATTCTATTCAAAAGTATTTGATGATTGGTTACGAAAATCCATACTAGTGATCTCACACGGATTTGGTTAAGGGTTTTCGTATTCGAATGTTTTCGAAATAGAAAAAAAATAGATTTGTGAAAGGTAAATCCCTTCGCGAAAGGTTTCGCAACCTACGCGAAAGGTTTCGCAACCTACGCGAAGGGTCTTGAAACCTACGCGAAGGGTTTTGCAACCTACGCGAAAGGTTTCGCAACCTACGCGAAGGGACTACGAACACCCCAAGGCTTTTCGTGAACTACCCTTTCTTGATTCGTTGAATCAAGATTAGGGTTTTACGCTAAAACTACTTTAAGCATCTTAAAAACAATCAAATAGCATTCAATCATATGAAAAGAGAATTGAAACAAGCAAAACATGATATTACGAAACAAATCGAAATAAAACGAAATAGATTAAAGTGCGACTTACAATGTAAAGCGAATATAAAAGACGAAGTGAAGAATCACTACAAAGACAACGATGAAAGCTCCAACAGAAACCATGAATCCACACATCCAAGCTTAAAACCTAATCTAAAAACTCTCAAAATTCTATTCTAACGCTCAATTGAAGGTGCAAAATCAAAAGGGGCTCCTCTCTGGGTCGGCCATGTAGCAGATATTATATAGAAGTTGTAAAGAAAACCCTAAAAGACGGAGTGAAGCCGTGCGCACATAATACACTGTGGTCCGGACCGTTTGGCAAGTGGTCCGGACCACAGAAACTTTGATCTTCAAGTTCTGCTTCTCGTTTGCTGCTTCTGACAGCTTTCTGTCCTCAACTTCCACTGCAATTTTGACCTTGAAAACGATTGATTCAGGCTTCGGCTAAAGCACAAAAGTTGTATCCCTTTGAGTCTTCTTTCCAACCCAAAAAGAATCAGGTCAATACGAGTTGTGAGTGAAAAGTTATGATCCAAATACTGATAAGGTGTCGAGTTGGAACTTCAGCTGCACACCACTTCAACTATCTTGAACTTTGGACCATTTTTTCCTCCTCGGAAGCCACTTTTAACACTGCTAATCTCACGTATTTTCCCCTTTTACCTGCAATTAAGAGAATAAATACTATAAATAATAAAATAACGATAAAACTTTGAAATTAACTACTTAAATGCATCAATGAGTATCAAAATGTGGAGTTTGTAATTACACTTTTCAAGTGTAATCAGTTAGAATAATATTTTTGTTTATTTTTTGTATTTCTACGTGATCTGCGCATCTAAATTGAAAACGGCCAAAACTTTGTGGCCGGGTGTCCAATTACAATGATATTTGTCGTCATCTATTGTATTTTTACGTGATCTTCGAATCCTAATTAAAAACGGCTATAAGTTGGTTCTTAGGTGTCCAGTTAGAGTAATATTTTTGTTCATTTTTTGTACTTTAACGTGATTTGCGCATTTAAATTAAAAATAACCAAAACTTGATGCTCGAATGTCCGATTACAATGACATTTTTCTTCATTTTTTGTATTTTTGTGCGATCTATGAATACAATTTCATACGGCTATAACTTGGCGCTTAGGTGTCTGGTTAGAGTAATATTTTTGCTCATTTTTTGTATTTTTATATGATATGCGTATTTAAATTAAAAATGGCCAAAATGTTGGTGCTTGGGTGTCCAATTACAATGATATGTGTCGTTATTTTTTTTATTTTTGTGCGATCTACGAATCCAAATTAAAAACGTCTATAACTTGGCGCTCGAGAGTCTGGTTAGAGTAATATTTTTGTTCATTTTTTGTATTTTTACGTGATCTGTGCATTTAAATTTAAAACGGCCAAAACTTGGTGCTCAGGTATCCGATTACAATGATATTTGTCTTTATTTTTTGTATTTTTACGCGATCTACAAATTGAAATTAAAAACGACAATAACTTGGCCCTCGGGTGTCTGGTTAGAGTAATATTTTTGTTCATTTTTTTTATTTTTACGTGATCTGCACATTTAAATTTAAAACAGCCAAGAACTTGATACTCGGGAGTCTAATTACAAAGTTATTTGACTTTATTTTTTTGTACTTTTACGCGATCTACGAATCCAAATAAAAAACGGCTATATCTTGGCACTCGGGTGTCTAGTTAGAGTAATATTTTTGTTCGTATTTGTATTTATACGTGATCTTCATATTTAAATTAAAAACGGCCAAAACTTGGTGCTCGGGCGTTCGATTACAATAATATTTGTCCTCATTTTTATATTTTTACGTTATCTATGAATCAAAATTAAAAACGGCTATAATTTGGCACTCGGGCGTCTGGTTAAAGTAATATTTTTGTTCATTTTTTGTATTTTAACGTGATCTGCGCATTTAAATTAAAAACAGCCAGAACTTGGTGCTCGAGTGTTCGATTACAATGATATTTGCCTTTTTTTTTGTATTTTTACGCAATCTACTAATCCAAATTAAAAACTGCTATAACTTAGCGCTCGTGTGTTTGGTTAAAGCAACATTTTTGTTCATTTTTTATATTTTTCTGTGATCTGCACATTTAAATTAAAAAGGCCAAAATTTGGTGCTCAGATGTCCAATTTCAATGACATTTGTCTTCATTTTTTTGTATTTTTGCGCAATCTACGAATCGAAATTAAAAACGGCTAGAACTTGGCGCTCTGGTGTCTGGTTACAGTAATATTTGTTTTCATTTCTTGTATTTTTACATGATCTGCGCATTGATTACACTTGAAAAGTGTAATTACAAACTCCCTAACTCAACACTTATTCATACATTAAAATAAGTAAAGTTGAAGTTTTAGTGTTATGGTGTTACTTATACTTTTATTATTTTATTTGTAGGAAAAAGGGCAAGGATGTCGAAGTTTATAGCTATGGAGAGGGCCAAGAAGACAAAGAAAAAGTCATGGTTTGAACCTCATCTTCGATGGAAAAGACTAGCCCAAAGACCCAACCAAGAGAAGGAAAGAAAGCAAAGAAGGAAAAACTAGATGGTCCCCACCGTCACCCAGACGGTCGGGACCACAGAAAGTTCAAAACTTCAGACGGTCCCGACCCCCTCTCCAGACGGTCGGGACCACCCGTGATTTACAATAGCCGCGTGAAAGCTCCGCTTCTAGGGTTTCCTGGCATCTTTATAAGGACCCATTGCACGGCCATGAAGGGGGAAGCCCCTTTTAATTTTGCACCTTCAATTGAGTGTTAGAATAGAATTTTGAGAGTTTTTTTAGATTAGGTTTTAAGCTTGCATGCATGGATTCATGGTTTTTGTTGGAGCTTTCATCGTTGTCTTTATAGTGATTCTTTACCTCGTCTTTTATATTCGCTTTACGTTGTAAGTTACACTTTAATCTATTTCGTTTTATTTCGATTTGTTTCACAATATCATGTTTTGCTTGTTTCAATTCTCTTTTCGTATGATTGAATGCTATTTTATTGTTTTTAAGATGCTTAAAGTAGTTTTAGCGTAAAACCCTAGTTCTTGATTCAACGAATCAAGAAAGGGTAGTTCACGAAAAGCCTTGGGGTGTTCGTAGTCCCTTCGCGTAGGTTGCGAAACCCTTCGCGTAGGTTTCGAAACCCTTCGCGTAGGTTGCAAAACCCTTCGCGTAGGTTTCGAAACCCTTCGCGTAGGTTTTGAGACCCTTCGCGTAGGTTGCGAAACCTTTCGCGAAGGAATTTACCTTTCACAAATCAATTTTTTTTCTATTTCGAAAACATTCGAATACGAAAACCCTTAACCAAATCCGTGTGAGATCACTGGTATGGATTTTTGTAACCAATCATCAAATACTTTTGAATAGAATTAAAAATCAGATTTTTATTAATATTTTGGCGTTTAATTGAAAAACTCTAGGAAACAAAGGTCTTTAACCATATCCGCTTGAGATCGCTGGTACTGACCTTTGATTATAACATTTTCAAAACTTTTCAAATTAAACCCTGTTCTTCAAACAAACACACCCCAAGGTAAAGTAGTGAACTACCCGGACTTGAAAGTTGGATCAAGAACTTTTTTAGTATCATGCTTGTGATTTAATTTAATTTATGAGTTGATTTATTTGCTTTAGAATTTAGAGTAGATGCTTTGTTTGCATTTTTAAATTAAATTGAATTTCTTTCATTTAGAATCTAAAACAAAAGTTTGAGTTGCTAAAAAAATTAGTTTAAATTAATTTAGGTTCACCTACTAATTAAGAGAACAAGTCTAGAGCTTTTAACAAAGCCCTCCCTGTGGATTCGACCTCGGACTCACCGAGTTTTAAAACTACGACTGCCCTCTTGCACTTGAGAGATAGAACCCGAAACACTTTTTAGGGTCGGTCACGCATTTAAGTTAAAAACGACCAAAACTTGGTGCTTTGGTATCTGATTACAATGATATTAGTCTTTATTTTTTTTTATTTTTACGCGATCTACGAATCGAAATTAAAAATGGCTATAACTTGCTGCTCGGGTGTCTAGTTAGAGTAATATTTGTGTTCATTTTTTGTATTTCAACGTGATTTGTGCATTTAAATTAAAACTGGCCCGAACTTGGTGCTCGGGTGTCCAATTATAATGATATTTGTCTTCTTTTTTTGTATTTTTACGCGATCTACGAATTCAAATCAACAACGGCTATAACTTGGCACTCTGGCATCTGGTTAGAGTAATATTCTTTTTCATTTTTTGTATTTTTACGCGATCCGTGCATTTAAATTAAAAACGGCCAAAACTTGGCGCTCGGGTGTTCGATTCAGTGATATTTGTCTACAATTTTTGTATTTGTACGCGATCTACGAATCCAAATTAAAAACGACTATAACTTGGTGCTCGGGTGTTTGGTTAGAGTAATATTTTTGTTCTTTTTGTATTTTAACGTATTCTGCGCATTTAAATTTAAAACAGCCAAAACTTGGTGCTCGGGCGTTCAATTACAATGATATTTGTCTTCAATTTTTGTAATTCTACGCGATCTACGAATCAAAATTAAAAATGGCTATAACTTGAAGCTCAGGCGTCTAGTTAGAGTTATATTTTTGTCCATTTTCTGTATTTTTACTTGATATTCGTATTTAAATTAAAAACGGCCAAAACTTGGCGCTCGGGCATTCGATTGCAATGATATTTGTCTTCAATTTTTGTATTTTTACGCGATCTACGAAACAAAATTAAAAACGACTATAACTTGACTCTCAGGCGTCTGGTTAGATAATATTTTCGTTCATTTTCTGTATTTTAACGTGATCTGCGCATTTAAATTAAAAACAGTAGGAATTGGTGCTCGGGTGTCCGATTACAATAATATTTGTCTTCTTTTTTTTTTTGTATTTTTACGCAATCTACAAATCTAGAATAAAAACGGCTGTAACTTGGCGCTTGTGTGTCTAGTTAGAGAAATATTTTTGTTCATTTGTTGTATTTTTACGTGATTTGTGCATCGAAATTAAAAATGGTTAAAACTTGGCGCTTGGGTGTCCGATTACAATGATATTTGTCTTTATTTTTTTAATTTTTACGCATTCTACGAATCCAAATTAAAAACAGCTATAACTTGGCATTTGGGTGTCTGGTTAGAGTAATATTTTTGTTCATGTTTTGTATTTTTCTATGATCTGCACATTTAAATTAAAAACGGCCAAAATTTGGTGCCCGGATGTCCAATTTCAATGACATTTGTCTTCATTTTTTGAATTTTTACGCGATCTACAAATCAAAATTAAAAACGACTAGAACTTGGCGCTTCGATGTCTAGTTAGAGTAATATTTTTGTTCATTTTTTGTATTTTTACGTGATCCGCCCATTTAAATTAAAAACGACCAAAACTTGGCGCTCCGATGTCCGATTAGAAACATATTTGTCTTTATTTTTTGTATTTTTACGCGATCTACGAATCTAAATTACAAACAGCTATAACTTGGTGCCCGGGTGCCTAGTTAGAGTAATATTTTTGTTCATTTTTTGTATTTTTACGTGATCCTCGCATTTAAATAAAAAACGACCAAAACCTGGCGCTCTGATGTCCGTTTACAATGATATCTGTCTTTATTTTTTGTATTTTTACGCATTCTGCAAATAAAAATTAAAAACGGCTATAACTTGGCGCTCAGGTGTCTTGTTAGAGTAATATTTTTTTTCATTTTTTGTATTTTTCCGTAATTTACGCATTTAAATTAAAAATGACCAAAACTTGGCGCTTGGGTGTCCGATTACAATGATATTTGTCTCCATTTTTTGTATTTTTATGCGATCTACGAATCAAAACTAAAAACAGCTATAACTTGGCGCTCAAGCGTCTGGTTAGAGTAATATTTTTGTTCATTTTTTGTATTTATATGTGATCTACACATTTAAATTTAAAACAGCCAAAACATGGTACTTAGAGGTCTAATTGCAAAGATATTTTGTCTTCATTTTTTGTATTTTTACGCGATCTACAAATCCAAATAAAAAACAGCTGTAACTTGGCACTCGGGTGTCTGTTTAGAGTAATATTTTTGTTTATTTTTTATATTTTTACGTGATCTGCGCATTTAAATTAAAATCAGCCAAAACTTAGTGCTCGGGCATTCAATTACAACGATATTCATCTTCAATTTTTGTATTTTTACGCGATGTACGAATCTAAATTAAAAACGGCTATAACTTGGCGCTCGAGCGTCTAGTTAGAATAATATTTTTGTTTATTTTTTGTGTTTCAATGTGATCTGCGCATTTAAAATAAAAATAGCCAGAACTTTGTGCTCAGGTGTCTGCTTACAATGATATTTGTCTTTTTCTTATGTATTTTTACGCGATCTACAAATCAAAATTAAAAACGGCTATTACTTGGTGCTCGTGTGTTTGGTTACAGCAATATTTTTGTTTATTTTTTGTATTTTTACGTGATCTGTGTATCAAAATTAAAAATGGTCAAAACTTGACGCTCGGGTGTCTGATTACAATGATGTTTGCCTTTATTTTTTGTATTGTTACGCGATCTACAAATCCAAATTAAAAACGGCTATAACTTGGCACTAATGCGTCCGGTTAGAGCAATATTTTTGTTCATTTTTTGTATTTTTATGTGATTTGTGTATCGGAATTAAAAATGATCAAAAACTTGGCGCTCGGGTGTCCGATTACCATGATATTTGTCTTATTTTTTTGTATTTTTACGTGACCAACGAATCGAAAATAAAAGCGGCTCTAACTTGGCACTCGGTTGTCTAGTTAGAGTAATATCTTTCTCCATTTTTTTGTATTTTTGCGTGATCTGCGCATTTAAATTAAAAAGGCCAAATTTTGGTGTTAGAGTGTCCAATTCTAATGACATTTGTCTTCATTTTTTGTATTTTTATGCGATCTACGAATCAAAATTTAAAATGGCTAGAACTTGGCGCTCGGGTGCCCGATTACAATGCTGTTTGTTTCATTTTTTTTGTATTTTTGTGCAATCTACGAATATAATTTCAAACGGCTATAACTTTGCGCTCGGGTGTCTGGCTAGAGTAATATTTTTGTTCTTTTTTCGTATTTTTATATGATCTGCGCATTTAAATTAAAAACGGCCAAAATCTTGGTGCTCGGGTGTCCGATTACAATGATATTTGTCGTTATTTTTTTTATTTTTACACGATTTACGAATCCAAATTAAAAACAACTATAACTTGTCGCTCGGGTGTCTGGTTAAAGCAATATTTTTGTTCATTTTTTGTATTTTTACATGATCTGAGCATTTAAATTTAAAACAACCAAAACTTGGCGCTCGGGTATCCGATTACAATGACATTTGTCTTTATTTTTTGTATTTCTATGCGATCTACGAATCGAAACTAAAAACGGCTATAACTTGGCGCTCGGGTGTCTGGCTAGAAAAATAGTTTTGTTCATTTTTTGTATTTTTACGTGATCTACGCATTTAAATTTAAAACAGTCAAAACTTGGTACTCAGGGGTCCAATTACAAAGATATTTGTCTTCATTTTTTTGTATTTTTACGCGATCTACGAATCCAAATAAAAAACGGCTATATCTTGGCACTCGGGTGTCTAGCTAGAGTAATAGTTTTGTTTATTTTTTGTATTTTTACATGATCTTCCTATTTAAATTAACAACGATGAAAACTTGGTGCTCGGGTGTCTGATTATAATGATATTTGTCGTTATTTTTTTTATTTCACGTGATCTACGAATTCAAATTAAAAACGGCTATAACTTGGGGCTCGGGTGTCTGGTTAAAGCAATATTTTTGTTCATTTTTGTATTTTTACTAATCTGTGCATTTAAATTTAAAATAGTGAAAACTTGGCGCTCGGGTATCCGATTATAATGAAATTTGTCTTTATTTTTTGTATTTTTACATGATCTGCGAATCGAAATTAAAAATAGCTATAACTTGGCGCTTGGGGGTCTGGTTAGAATAATATTTTTGTTCATTTTTGTATTTTTACGTCATCTGTGTATCGAAATTAAAAACGGTCAAAACTTGGTGCTTAAGTGTCCGATTACAATGATATTTGTCTCCATTGTTTGTATTTTTACGCGATCTATGAATCCAAATAAAAAATGGCTATATCTTTGCGCTCGGGTGTCTGGTTAGGGTAATATTTTTGTTCATTTTTTGTATTTTTATATGATCTACGCATTTAAATTAAAAACGGCCAAAATCTTAGTGCTCGGGTGTCCAATTGCAATGATATTTGTCGTTATTGTTTTTTACTTTTACGCGATCTACGAATCCAAATGAAAAATGGCTACAACTTGGCGCTCGGGTGTTTGGTTAAGCAATATTTTTGTTCATTTTTTGTATTTTTAAGTGATCTGCGCATTTAAATTTAAAACGGCCAAAACTTGGCGCTCGAGTATCCGATTACAATGATATTTGTGTTTATTTTTTGTATTTTTACGCGATCTACGAATCCAAATTAAAAACGGCTATAACTTGGTGCTCAAGTGTCTGGTCAGAAAAATATTTTTGTTCTTTTTTTGTATTTTTACGTGATCTGCATATTTAAATTTAAAACAGCCAAAACTTGGTACTCGGGGGTCTAATTACAAAGATATTTCTCTTAATTTTTTTGTATTATTACGCGATCTACAAGTCCAAATAAAAAACGGCTATATCTTGGCATTCGGGTGTCTAGTTAGAGTAATATTTTTGTTCATTTTTGGTATTTTTACGTGATCTTCGTATTTAAATTAAAAACAGCCAAAACTTGGTGCTCAAGTGTCTGATTACAATGATATTTGTCGTTATGTTTTTTTATTTTTGCGCGATCTACGAATCCAAATTAAAAATAGCTATGACTTGGCGCTCGGGTGTCTGGTTAAAGCAATATGTTTGTTCATTTTTTGTATTTTTATGTGATCCGAATACAATGATATTTGTCTTTATTTTTTGTATTTTTACGTGATCTACGAATCGAAATTGAAAACGGCTATAACTTCGAGCTCAGGTGTCTGGTTATAATTATATCTTTGTTCATTTTTTTGTATTTTTACGTGTTCTGCGCATTTAAATTTAAAATAGCCAAAACTTGGTACTCGGGGGTCTTATTACAATGATATTTGCCTTTATTTTTTTGTATTTTTACGCAATCTACGAATCCAAATAAAAAATGGATATATCTTTATGCTCGAGTGTCTGGTTGGGATAATATTTTTGTTCATTTTTTTTGTATTTTTATATGATTGGCGCATTTAAATAAAAAACGGCCAACATCTTGGTGCTCGGATGTCTGATTGCAATGATATTTGTCATTATTTTTCTAATTTTTGTGCGACCAACGAATCCAAATTAAAACAGATATAACTTGGCACTCGGGTGTCTGGTTAAAGTAATATTTTTGTTCATTTTTTGTATTTTTACGTGATCTACGTATTTAAAATTAAAACGGCCAAAACTTGGTGCTCGGGTATCCAATTACAATGATATTTATCTTTATTTTTTGTATTTTTACGCGGTCTACGAATCAAAATTAAAAACGACTATAACTTGGCGCTCAGGTGTCTAGTTTGAATAATATTTCTGTTCATTTTTTGTATTTTTACGTGATTTGCGCATTTAAATTTAAAACAGCCAAACTTGGTACTCGGGGGTCTGATTACAAAGATATTTGTCTTCATTGTTTTGTATTTCTACTCGATCTATGAATCCAAATAAAAAACGGCTATATCTTGGCACTCGGGTGTCTAGTTAGAGTAATATTTTTGTTTGTTTTTTGTATTCTTACGTGATCTTCGTATTTAAATTAAAAACAGCCAAAACATGGTGTTTTGGCATTTGATTAGAATGATATTTGTCCTTAATTTTTGTATCTTTACGCGATCTACGAATCAAAATTAAAAACGGCTATAACTTTCCACTCGGGGGTCTAGTTAGAGTAATATTTTTGTTCATTTTTTGTATTTTAACGTGATCTGCGCATTTAAATTTAAAACGGGCAAAACTTGGTGTTTGGGTGTCTGATTACAATGATATTTGTTTTCTTTTTTTGTATTTTTACGTGATCTACGAATCCAAATTAAAAATTGCTACAACTTAGCGCTCGTGTGCCTAGTTAGAATAATATTTTTGTTCATTTTTTGTATTTTTACGTGATCTGTGTATCGAAATTAAAAACAGTCAAAACTTGGTGCTCTGGTGTTCGATTACAATGATATTTGTCTCCATTGTTTGTATTTTTACGTGATCTACGAATCTAAATTAAAAATGGCTATAACTTGGCGCTCGGGCATCTGGTTAGAGTAATATTTTTGTTTATTTTTTGTATTTTTACGTGATCTGCGCATTTAAATTTAAAACAACCAAAACTTGGTACTTGAGGATCTGATTACAATGATATTTGTCTTCATTTTTTGTATTTTAATGCGATCTACGAATCCAAATTAAAAATGGCTATAACTTGCCACTCGGGTGCCTAGTTTGGGTAATTTTTTTGTTCATTTTTTGTATTTCTACGTGATCTGCGCATTTAAAATTAAAACAGCCAAAACTTGGTGCTCGGGTATCCGATTACAATGATATTTGTCTTTATTTTTTGTTTTTTTACGTGGTCTATGAATCAAAATTAAAAACGGCTATAACTTGGCGCTTAGGTGTCTAGTTAGAATAATATTTCTATTCTTTTTTTATATTTTTACGTGATCTGCGCATTTAAATTTAAAACAGCCAAAACTTGGTAGTCGGGGGTCTGATTATAAAGATATTTGCCTTCATTTTTTTGTATTTTTACGCGATCTATGAATCCAAATAAAAAACGGCTATATATCTTGGCACTTGGGTGTCTAGTTAGAGTAATAGATTTGTTAATTTTTTGTATTTTTACGTGATCTGCGCATTTAAATTTAAAACAGCCAAAACTTGGTACTCAAGGGTCTGATTACAATGATATTTGTCGTCATTTTTTTTATTTTTGCGCGATCTACGAATCAATATTCAAAACGGCTATAACTTAGCGCCCGGGCGTCTGGTTAGAGTAATATTTTTGTTCATTTTTTGTATTCTAACGTGATCTGCATATTTAAATTAAAAATGGCCAGAACTTCGTGCTCAGGTGTTCGATTACAATGATATTTGTCTTCATTTTCTGTATTTTTACACGATCAACGAATCCAAATAAAAAATAGCCATAACTTGGCGCTCGGGTGTCTGGTTAGAGCAATACTTTTGTTTATTTTTTGTATTTTTACGTGATCTATGTATCGAAATTAAAAACGGCCAACACTTGGCGCTCGGGAGTCCGATTACAATGTTTTTCGTCTTCATTTTTTGTATTTTTACGCGATCTACGAATCCAAATTAAAAACAGCTATAACTTGGCGCTCGGGAGTCTAGTTAGAGTAATATTTTTCTTCATTTTTTGTATTTTTACGTGATCTGCGCATTTAAATTTAAAACGTTGAAAAAATTGGTCGTCAGGTGTCTAATTACACTGATATTTGTCTTCATTTTTTATATTTTTACACAATCTACAAATCCAAATTAAAAACGGATATAACTAGGCTTTCAGGTTTCTGGTTAGAGTAATATTTTTCACTTTTTGTATTTTTTCGTGATCTGCGCATTTAAATTTAAAACAGCCAAAACTTGGTACTTAGGGGTCTGATTACAATGATATTTGTCTTCATTTTTTGTATTCTTACACGATCTACGAATCCAAATTAAGAACGGCTACAACTTGCCGCTCAAGTGTCCAGTTAGCGTAATATTTTTGTTCATTTTTTGAATTTTTCCGTGATCTACGCATTTAAATTTAAAATAGCCAAAACTTGGTACTTAGGGGTCTAATTACAATGATATTTTTCTTCATTTTTTTGTATTTTTACGTGATTTATGAATCCAAATAAAAAATGGCTACAACTTGGCACTCGGGAGTCTAGTTAGAATAATATTTATGTTCATTTCTTGTATTTTTACGTGATCTTCGTATTTAAATTAAAAACGGACAAAACTTGGTGCTCGGGCATTCGATTACAATGATATTTGTCCTCAATTTTCGTATTTCAATGCGATGTACGAATCAAAATTAAAAATTGGTATTACTTTCTCGGGTGTCTAGTTAGAATAATATTTTTGTTAATTTTTTGTATTTTGACGTGATCTGTGCATTTAAATTTAAAACAGCCAAAACTTGGTATTCAGGGGTCTGATTACAATGATATTTATCTTCATTATTTTGTATTTTTACGCGATCTACGAATCCAAATAAAAGACAGCTATATTTTCGCGCTCAGGTGTCTAGTTAGGGTAATATTTTTGTTCATTTTTTGTATTTTTATATGATCTACACATTTAAATTTAAAATGGCCAAAACTTGGCACTCTTATATCTGATTACAGTGATATTTGTCTTTATTTTTTTGTATTTTTACGTGATCTAGGAATCAAAATTAAAAACGGCTATAACCTGGCGCTCGGGGGTTTGGTTAGAATAATATTTTTGTTCATTTTCTGTATTTTTACGTGATCTGCGCATTTAAATTTAAAACAGCGAAAATTGATACTCGGGGGTCTGATTACAATGATATTTGCCTTCATTTTTTTGTATTTTTATGCGATCTACGAATCCAAATAAAAAACGGCTATATATCTTCGCGCTCGGGTGTCTAGTTAGCTAATATTTTTGTTCATTTTTTGTATTTTAATATAATCTGCGTATTTAAATTTAAAACGGCCAAAATCTTGGTGCTCGAGTGTCTGATTACAATGATATTTGTTGTCATTTTTTTTATTTTTGCGCGATCTACGAATCCAAATTAAAAACGGCTATAACATGGCACTGGGGTGTCTGGCTAAAACAATATTTTTGTTTATTTTTTGTTTTTTTACGTGTTCTACACATTTAAATTTAAAACTGCCAAAACTTAGCGCTCGAGTATCTGATTACAATGATATTTGTCTTTATTTTTTGTATTTTTACGCGATCTACGAGTCGAAATTAAAAACAGCTATAACTTGGCGCTCGGGTGTCTTGTTAGAAAAATATTTTTGTTCATTTTTTGTACTTTCACGTGATCTGCACATTTAAATTTAAATCAGCCAAAACTTGGTACTCGGGGGTCTGATTACAAAGATATTTTTCATTTTTTTGTATTTTTACGCGATCTACGAATCCAAATAAAAAACGGCTATATCTTTGCGCTTGGGTGTCTAGTTATGGTAATATTTTTGTTCATTATTTGTATTTTTATATGATCTGCGTATTTAAATTAAAAACTGCCAAAATCTTGGTGCTAGAGTGTCCGATTACAATGATATTTGTAGTCAATTTTTTTTTTGCGCGATCTATGAATCGAAATTAAAAACGGCTATAACTTGGCGCTCGGGTGTCTGGTTAAAGCAATATTTTTGTTCATTTTTTGTATTTTTACGTGATCTGCGCATTTAAATTTATAATGGGCAAAACTTGGCGCTTAGGTATCCGATTACAATGATATTTGTCTTTATTTTTTGTATTTTTACGTGATCTACGAATCGAAATTGAAAACGGCTATAACTTGGCGCTCGGGTGTTTGGTTAGAATAATATTTTTACTCAGTTTTTGTATTTTTACGTGTTCTGCGCATTTAAATTTAAAACAGCCAAAACTTGGTACTCGGGGGTCTGATTACAAAGATATTTGTCTTTATTTTTTTGTATTTTTACACGATCTACGAATCCAAATAAAAAACGGCTATATCTTAGCACTAGGGTGTCTAGTTAGAGTAATGTTTTTGTTCAATTTTTATATTTTTACGTGATCTTCGTATTTAAATTAAAAATAGCCAAAACTTGGTGCTCTGGCATTCGATTACAATGATATTGTCCTCAATTTTTGTATTTTTACGCAATCTACGAATCAAAATTAAAAACGGCAATAACTTTCTGCTCGGGTGTCTAGTAAGAGTAATATTTTTGTTCATTTTTTGTATTTTAACGCGATATGCGCATTTAAATTTAGAACGGCCAAAGCTTGGTGTTTGGGTGTCCAATTACAATGATATTTGTTTTCTTTTTTGTATCTTTACGCGATCTACTAATCCAAATTAATAACTGCTACAACCTAGCGCTCGTGTGTCTGGTTAGAACAATATTTTTATTCATTTTTTGTATATTTACGTGATCTATGTATCGAAATTAAAAATGGTCAAAACTTGGCGCTCGGGTGCCTGATTACAATGATATTTGTCTCCATTATTTGTATTTTTATGCGATCTACGAATCTAAATTAAAAACGGCTATAACTTGGTGCTCGGGCGTCTGGTTAGTGTAATATTTTTGTTCATTATTTGTATTTCTACGTGATCTGCGCATTTAAATTTAAAACGGCCAAAACTTAGTACTCGGGGGTCTGATTAAAAACGTTCAAAACTTGGTCGTCGGGTGTCCGATTACAATGATATTTGTCTTTCTTTTTTATATTTTTACGCGATCTACAAATCCAAATTAAAAACGGATATAACTTGGCGCTCGGGTGTCTGGTTAGACTAATATTTTTTTTTCATTTTTTGTATTTTTTTGTGATCTGCGCATTTAAATTTAAAACAGCCAAAACTTGGCACTCAGGGGTCTGTTTACAATGATATTTGTCTTCATTTTTTGTATTCTTACGCGATCTACGAATCCAAATTAAAAACGGCTACAACTTGCCGCTTAGGTGTCTAGTTAGAGTAATATTTTTGTTCATTATTTAATTTTTCCATGATCTGCGCATTTAAATTTAAAACAGCAAAAACTTGGTACTATAGGGTCTAATTACAATGATATTTGTCTTCATTTATTTGTATTTTTACGTGATCTACGAATCCAAATAAAAAACGGCTACAACTTTGTGCTCGGGGGTCTAGTTAGAATAATATTTATGTTCATTTTTTGTATTTTTACGTGATCTTCGTATTTAAATTAAAAACGGACAAAACTTGGTGCTCGGGCGTTCAATTACAATGATATTTGTCCTCAATTTTTGTATTTTAACGCGATCTACGAATCAAAATTAAAAAAGGGTATTACTTTCCGGGGTGTCTAGTTAGAGTAATATTTTTGTTCATTTTTTGTATTTTTACGTGATCTGTGCATTTAAATTTAAAACAACCAAAACTTGGCACTCGGGGGTTTGATTACAATGATATTTGTCTTCATTTGTTTTTGTATTTTTAGGCGATCTACGAATCCAAATAAAAAATAGCTATATCTTCGCGCTTGGGTGTCTGGTTAGGATAATATTTTTGTTCATTTTTTGTATTTTTATATGACTTGCACATTTAAATTTAAAATGGCCAAAACTTGGCGCTCGGGTATCCGATTACGATGATATTTTTCTTTATCTTTTTGTATTTTTACGTGATTTATGAATCCAAATTAAAAACGGCTATAACTTGGCGCTCGAGTGTCTTGTTAAAAAATATTTTTGTTCTTTTTTTGTATTTTTACGTGATCTGCACATTTAAATTTAAAACAGTCAAAACTTGGTACTCGGGGGTCTAATTACAATGATATTTGCCTTTATTTTTTTGTATTTTTACACGATCTACTAATCCAAATAAAAAATGGCTATATCTTTATGCTCGAGTGTCTGGTTGGGATAATATTTTTGTTAATTTTTTTTGTATTCTTATATGATTGGCGCATTTAAATTAAAAACGGCCAACATCTTGGTGCTCGGATGTCTGATTGCAATGATATTTGTCATTATTTTTCTAATTTTTGCGCGACCAACGAATCCAAATTAAAACAGATATAACTTGGCACTCGGGTGTCTGGTTAAAGCAATATTTTTGTTCATTTTTTTTTATTTCTACGTGATTTGTATATTTAAATTTAAAGCAGCCAAAACTTGGTGCTCGGGTATCCGATTACAGTGTTATTTGTCTTTATTTTTTGTATTTTTACGTGATCTACGAATTGAAATTAAAAACGGTTATAACTCCGCGCTTAGGTGTCTGGTTATAATTATATTTTTGTTCATTTTTTGTATTTTTACGTGATTTGCGCATTTAAATTTAAAATAGCAAAAACTTGATACTCGGGGGTTTGATTACAATGATATTTGTCTTCATTTTTTTTGTATTTTTACGCGATCTACGAATCCAAATAAAAAAATGACAATATCTTTGCGCTCGGGTGTCTGGTTAGGGTAATATTTTTATACATTTTTTGTATTTTTATATGATCGGCGCATTTAAATTAAAAACGGCCAACATCTTGGTGCTCGGGTGTCCGATTACAATGATATTTGTCGTTATTTTTTTAATTTTTGCGCGAACAACGAATCCAAATTAAAACAGCTATAACTTGGCGCTCGGGTGTCTGGTTAAAGCAATATTTTTGTTTATTTTATGTATTTTTACGTGATCTGCGCATTTAAATTTAAAACACCCAAAACTTAGCGCTCAGGTATCCGATTAAAATGATATTTATCTTTATTTTTTGTATTTTTATGCGGTCTACGAATCGCAATTAAAAACGGCTATAACTTGGCACTTAGGTGTCTAGTTTGAATAACATTTCTGTTAATTTTTTGTATTTTTACATGATCTGCGTATTTAAATTTAAAGCAGCCAAACTTGGTACTCGGGGGTCTGATTACAAAGATATTTGTCTTCATTGTTTTGTATTTCTACTCAATCTACGAATCCAAATAAAAAACGGCTATATCTTGGCACTCGGGTGTCTAGTTAGAGTAATATTTTTGTTTATGTTTTGTATTTTTACGTAATCTTCGTATTTAAATTAAAAACAGCCAAAACATGGTGTTCTGGCATTCGATTACAATGATATTTGTCCTCAATTTTTGTATTTTTACGCGATCTACGAATCAAAATTAAAAACGGCTATAACTTTTCGCTCGGGGGTCTAGTTAGAATAATATTTTTGTTCATTTTTTGTATTTTAACGTGATCCGCGCATTTAAATTTAAAATGGCCAAAACTTGGTGTTTGGGTGTCTGATTACAATGATATTTGTCTTCTTTTTTTTGTATTTTTACGCGATCTACGAATCCAAATTAAAAATTGCTACAACTTAGCGCTCGTGTGCCTAGTTAGAACAATATTTTTGTTCATTTTTGGTATTTTTACGTGATCTGTGTATCAAAATTAAAAACGGTCAAAACTTGGCGCTCGGGTGTCCGATTACAATGATATTTGTCTCCATTGTTTATATTTTTACGCGATCTACGAATCTAAATTAAAAACAGCTATAACTTTGTGCTCGGGCGTCTTGTTAGAGTAACATTTTTGTTTATTTTTTGTATTTTTACGTGATCTGCGCATTTAAATTTAAAACAGCCAAAACTTGGTATTTGAGGATCTGATTACAATGATATTTATCTTCATTTTTTGTATTTTTACGCGATCTACGAATCCAAATTAAAAACAGCCATAACTTGCCGCTCGGGTGCCTAGTTTAGGTAATATTTTTGTTCATTTTTTGTATTTTTACGTGATCTGCGCATTTAAAATTAAAACGGCCAAAACTTGGCGCTCGGGTATCCGATTACAATAATGTTTGTCTTTATTTTTTGTTTTTTACATGGTCTACGAATCAAAATTAAAAACGGCTATAACTTGGCGCTCAGATGTCTGGTTAGAATAATATTTCTGTTCATTTTTTGTATTTTTACGTGATCTGCGCATTTAATTAAAACAGCCAAAACTTGGTAGTTGGGGGTCTGATTACAAAGATATTTGCCTTCATTTTTTGTATTTCTATGGAATCTATGAATCCAAATAAAAAATGGCTATATACCTTGGCGCTCGGGTGTCTAGTTAGAGTAATATTTTTGTTTATGTTTTGTATTTTTAGGTGTTCTTTGTATTTAAATTAAAAATGACCAAAACTCAGTGCTCAGGCGTCTGATTACAATGATATTTGTCGTCATTTTTTTTATTTTTGCGCGATCTACGAATCAATATTAAAAACGGCTAGGATTTTCTCTCTCTAAGTTTTCATGGCTGATTCACCCCCAAACTCATCCACATCCAAAGCCCTCTTGTCCCTAATCTCTTCCTCCACCTTCTCGGATCCTAGAAAGGAGCTTGAAGATGGCTCGGTTAGTCTTCAAGCCATAGCTAGTGAGGAAGAAAGGAAGTTGCAGCTTGTGGATAGCAAAGAAGGTATAGCTTCGGATGAGATCCCCTCTAGGGTCTCATCCCTTTCTATTCCCTCTCAAGAAGGTCAACAAGCTCACCATCGCCGTTCCATTGATGAGTTGAGAGCTGAAATCATTCTTATGAAAGACTCCTTCCATGAAGATGAAGATGGAGTTCAAGAAGATTTGGCTGCAAATGTAGTTGCTCAAAGCCTTGTTGTACCGAACCTAATGAAGTTGGATAGAGGTAAGGCTCCAATCCTTCCAACAATCTCGGTTGAATCCTTGTCTTTATCACTCTCGGGTTCCAGCCTTCCCGTGGAGAAGACAACCCATGGTAACTCCCATAGTCCACATGCACCTAATTCTACCAATCTTTACCCGGATAAAGCCAACACCCAAAGGTCAATTCCTTGCAAGTCAACTTCCCATTTACCCATGCAACCTGCCACAAATCAGAATACACACACCAAGAATCCTACCTCCATGCAATACCCAACCAAATTGGATAAAAACCCCTCCAGCCCGCCAAAACCTTTCCATTCAAAATTAAATAATCTGAAAACCACTCCAGCCGAGACTAAACATAACCAAACCTTTGAAAGCCAACTAAATACCAACCTATCTAATGAAACCAACCAACCAGCACCTACTTGGGCTCAACTCTTCTCCTCTAACCGTGTTAAAACCAATGGGACTGAGCTTAAATTTATTCCCACACACAGCACCCCTGGAAATCCTAAGCCCCCGGTTGCATTCTCTTTTGAGGAAGTGGCTGAAAACGTGAAGAAATGGAGCAATGCTATAGTTGGCCATGTTATAGGAGCCAAACCTCCATACAAGCTAATGCAACAATTCGTTGAAAGAAGATGGAGAGCCTTTGGTCATGTTGAAGTTTTTATCCTTAAGGCTGGACTTTTCATCTTTAACTTCCAAGATGAAGAAACAAAGCTCAAGGTTTTAGAGTTGGGTCCTTGGAGCTACTATGATAAGCCCTTAATCTTGAGGCCTTGGTCTCCCAATGAGGTTTATGATAGGGCAAGTCCTCAAGCTATTCCAATTTGGATTAGATTCCCGCACTTGAAACTCCACCTCTGGTCGGCCATGTCTTTGAGTAAGATTGCAAGCCAAATAGGGAAACCTTTGTTCACGGATAGGATGACCGCTAAAATGGAAAGGCTTTCATTTGCAAGGGTATGCATTGAAGTGGATAAACAAGGCACATTTCCCTCCTTCATTGAAATCCAAGATTACAATGGTGAAACTTTTCAACAACCAGTTGAGTATGAATGGCTGCCCACAATTTGTGAAGGATGCAAGCAATTCGGCCATAGAGTTGGTCAATGTCCCAAGAATGTTACTCAGCAATGGAGGCCGAAACCTAAGCCTAAAGAGAGCACTAATCAGCAAATTCCTACTGAAATTCCCTTGGCCACGAGCTCCTCAAGCAGCCACCTTGTAAATTCCGCAATTGAAGGCCAAATTCAGCTCCAAGCAAAGGACCTACCATGTAAGATGGACTCCTCGGATTCCCCTAAGGTGCATGAGGCTAATTCCAAGATACTTTGTTCAATTGAACCTTGTTTGGAATCACCGATTATGACTACCCCTTTGGCAATACAAGGTCCACTTACCAGCCAAGGGGATGTCTAATGTTAAAAAGTTCTGAAGAAATTGAAGAATCAAGTGGCAAAGAGGAAGATGATCAACCTCCAACCCCCAACTATGATCAAAAAGGCTTGGAATATGAATTGGACTCTGATTTTAAACTCTCAAAATCCCAACGTAAGAAGGAGAGGAAAAAATTGCATGCCATTGAGAAAATGAACAAGGCCCTACAAGCCAAGTCCTCGGCCTCCTCCCCTAAACCAAGATGAATTTTGGCGCATGGAATGTGCGAGGCCTTAATTGGCCCATAAAGCAAGCTGAAGTCAAGAAGTTGATCAAAGCATCTTCTTTCAACCTAATCGGCCTCCTTGAAACCAAGGTTCAAAGTCATAATGTAGATAAAGTTTGCAAATACATTAATTCCTCTTTTTGCTATACGGGGAACTACTTGGATAATTCACCAGCTAGAATTTTGATTTTGTGGGACCCTTCAACTATTAAAGTTCATGTTATATCTAGTTCTAGCCAATTTATCTTTTGCCATGTAACTCATCATGCTACATCAATAGAGTTTTTTGCTACTTTTGTCTATGCTTCAAATGATAGGGCAACAAGAGAGGTTTTGTGGAAGGATCTACAAGCCAATTATGACATGATTGGGGCTGCTTCACCTTGGGTTATTTTGGGAGACTTCAATGTAGTTAAAGTGGAGCAAGAAAAAAGAGGTGGAAAGGGTATTGACAAGGTTGCGGTAAGTGACTTCAACACATGCCTTGATGCCATTGAAGTGGTAGACTTAAGATACTCCGGATGCTTTTACACTTGGTCCAACAAACAAGAGGATGGCTATAGCATTTTCAGCAAGCTTGATAGAGCTCTTGTGAATGAAAAGTGGCTAAACTACTTTCCTAATTCAGAGGCTTTCTTCCCAAATGCTTGCATCTCAGATCATAGCCCAATAGTCATAAATATTCGGTGCAATGACCTGCCCGGAAGGAAACCATTTAAGTTTTTTAACTATTGGACCAAGAACAAAGAGTTTTACAAGCTGGTTGAAGAAGTTTGGAGCACCCAAGTTTCGGGCTCTCCCATGTACAAACTTGTCTCTAAGCTCAAGACTCTCAAGATGGCTTTGAAAGATTTCAATAGGAGGCATTATGGGGGTATTTCTGCAAAGGTGGCTGAAGCTAAGGTTAAACTTGAAGCTATTCAAAGTGAGCTGCAACTAAATGTCAATTCTAATCTCCTAGGTGAAGAAAGCATTGCCCTTGATGAATACTTGCATCTAGCCTTAGCAGAGGAAGCTTTCTACAAACAAAAAGCTAGAGACAATTCTATAAAGTTAGGAGACCAAAACACCTCCTACTTTCATAGGAAAGTCAAAAGCCATTGCTCAAAGAACAAGATTCTCTCTATTCTTGATGACCAAGGTGAAAGAATTGAAGATTACGAAGAGGTAAAATCTGCTTTCATTGAATTCTACAAGAAGCTTTTGGGCCGTTCCTTCCCATACCCGAAAGATGCCAAGCCTTATGTTGAAAGTATTATGAGCACAAGCTTACCTCCGGACCTCATGGCCTCTTTGGATAGTGAAGTTGCAGATGATGAGATAAAAGCCACTCTATTTTCATTGCCAAGCCATAAAGCTCCAGGACCGGATGGATTCACCTCTCACTTCTTCAAAAAAGCATGGAGTATAGTAGGTGATGATTTCATAAGTGCTATAAAGTCTTTTTTCAGCTCGGGGAAGCTTCTTAAGGTGATCAACACAACAATCATTGCTCTTGTTCCTAAAGTTCCCAATCCAAGTAAGGTGACTGATTACAGGCCAATTTCATGTTGCACAACAGTTTATAAATGCATATCCAAAATCATAGCTAACAGGCTCAAGAAGCTTATGCCCTACATCATTGGCCCCTCTCAAGCAGCCTTTATTCAAGGCCGGTCCATCTCAGACCAAATACTACTGATGCAGGAATTGGTAAGGAACTACCACAGGCCAAACATATCTCCAAGGTGTGCCCTTAAAATTGATTTGATGAAAGCATTCGACTCAGTTTCATGGGACCTCATCCTTGATGCCTTACATGCATTATGTCTGCCAAGCAAATTTGTTGAATGGATAAAAGTATGTATCACTTCCCCTCAATTTTCCTTATCTATGAATGGCTCACTTGAAGGCTATTTCAAAAGTGCTAGGGGGCTTCGTCAAGGTGATCCCCTCTCCCCATACTTATTCCTTATTGCTATGGAGTTCTTCTCAAGATTGTTCAACAAAATGGTGGAGCAAAGTGATTTCGCTTATCATCCCAAATGCACCAATCCTCACATAAATCATATTTGCTTTGCAGATGATCTTTTCATATTGTGCACTCCTAATGACATTTCATTTCAGATTATCCATCAAGCACTCCAGGAATTTCACAAGTACTCAGGATTGATGCCTAATGGAAACAAGAGTAAAGTCTACATTTCAGGAATTAACCATCAAAGCAAGCTTCACTTATGCTCCATGCTCGGGTTTCAACTTGGAGAGCTCCCGGTCAAGTATCTTGGAGTTCCATTGATCTCTACAAAGCTCAAGCATGAAGATTGCAAAGAGTTAATTGACAAAGTTACACAGAAAGTACAAAGTTGGGCTGCAAAGTATCTCTCATATGCAGGCAGAGTGGTTCTTATCAAATCAGTTCTATTTAGCATCCAAATTTATTGGAGTGCTCACTTTATCTTTCCCAAAGAAGTTTGCAAGGCAATTGAGCAAATCCTCAGGAGATACCTTTGGACCGGGGCTGATTTGAAGAAATGGGGTAGCAAAATATCTTGGGCCGAGGTTTGCAAGCCAAAGAAGGAGGGGGGACTCGGACTAAGAAGACTTGGAGAATGGAACAAGGCAACCATGATGAGGCACATATGGGCCCTATGCTCTAGGAAGCCTTCACTTTGGGTCAAGTGGTGTCATTCCAACTTACTCAAAGGGAAGTGTTTTTGGGAGATAAAGCCACCTTCAGATTGCTCATGGACTTGGAGGAATTTGCTCAAGCTCAGGGAAGAAGCAATCGGCCTATCATACTACAAAGTGGGCAAGGGTAACTCTATATCTCTTTGGTACTCTAATTGGCATCCTCTTGGACCTTTAATCCCAAGATATGGGGCAAGACTAGCCTATGATGCTGGTTTGCCAAAAGATGCTAAAGTGGATAGAATTGTGGTCCAAGGTACTTGGAAATGGCCATACCCGTGTACATGGGAGCTAAGGGAGATAATCCTTGAGCACCCCCCTAGCTACTATCCGGATGCTAATCTAGAGGATAAATTCTTTTGGAAGGCATCAAGAAGTGGAGCTTACACTACGGCTGCAACATGGAATGCAATAAGGGAAAAAGGAAGCAAGAAACCTTGGCATCATCTAGCTTGGTTCCCTCAACACATACCCCGACATAGCTTTATACTTTGGCTTGCTATTAATGGTAGGTTAAGTACGAAGGAAAGGATGTTGAGTTGGGGAATGAGCATAGACCCTACTTGTGTGCTATGTGGTAATGCCTTTGAAACCCTTGACCATCTTCTATTCATGTGCCCATTCTCAGCCGAATTGAGGGGTACCATTTTGTGTAAATGCTCCATCATCAAACCTCTACAACCTTGGAACTTGGAAGTCTCTTGGGCCATGGGTAAATTCAGTGGAAAGCAAATCAGCCACATTATATGTAGAATTGCTTGGGCCGGCCTTGTCTACCACCTTTGGGAGGAAAGGAATAGCCGAATTTTCAAAGGGCAAGCTTCATCCGTGGCAACCATTGAGCAAAGGATAATGCATGTTGTTAGAACTAAAGTCTCTCAATCTAATGTTAAGTTGATCAATGTAGATTCTAGTCTACTTGACAATTGGGGAATCCATTAGTTACTTACTTTTTGTTCACGGGGGTATGCCCCCAAGATATTGTACATAACTTTCCCATATAATCCAAATCTATACTTACTTACCAAAAAAAAAAATATTAAAAACGGCTATAACTTGGCGCTCAGGCGTTTAGTTAGAGTAATATTTTTGTTCATTTTCTGTATTCTAACATGATCTGCATATTTAAATTAAAAATGGCCAGAATTTCGTGCTCGGGTGCCCGATTACAATGATATTTGTCTTTATTTTTTGTATTTTTACACGATCAACGAATCCAAATAAAAAATAGCTATAACTTGGTGCTCGGGTGTCTGGTTAGAGCAATACTTTTGTTTATTTTTTTTTTCTACGTGATCTATGTATCAAAATTAAAAACGGCCAACACTTGGCGCTCGGGAGTCCGATTACAATGTTATTCGTCTTCATTTTTTGTATTTTTACGCGATCTACGAATCCAAATTAAAAACGGCTATGTAATATTTTTGTTCATTTTTTGTATTTTTACGTGATCTGCGCATTTAAATTTAAAACGTTGAAAAAGTTGGTCGTCAGGTGTCTGATTACACTGATATTTGTCTTCATTTTTTATATTTTTACGCAATCTACAAATCTAAATTAAAAACAGATATAACTAGGCTTTCTGGTTTCTGGTTAGAGTAATATTTTTTTTCATTTTTTGTATTTTTTCGTGATTTGCCCAATTAAATTTAAAACAACCAAAACTTGGCACTCAGGGGTCAGATTACAATGATATTTGTCTTCATTTTTTGTATTCTTACGCGATCTACGAATCCAAATTAAAAACGGCTACAACTTGCCGCTCAGGTGTCTAGTTAGCGTAATATTTTTGTTCATTTTTTGAATTTTTCTGTGATCTGCGCATTTAAATTTAAAATAGCCAAAACTTGGTACTCAGGGATCTAATTACAATGATATTTGTCTTCATGTTTTTGTATTTTTACGTGATTTACGAATCAAAGAAAAAACGGCTACAACTTGGCGCTCGGGAGTCTAGTTAGAATAATATTTATGTTATTTTTTTGTATTTTTACGTGATCTTCGTATTTAAATTAAAAACGGACAAAACTTGGTGCTCAGGCATTCGATTACAATGATATTTGTCCTCAATTTTTGTATTTCAATGCGATCTACGAATCAAAATTAAAAAAGGGTATTACTTTCCGAGGTGTTTAGTTAGAATAGTATTTTTGTTCCTTTTTTGTATTTTTACGTGATCTGTGCATTTAAATTTAAAACAGTCAAAACTTGGTACTCGGGTGTCTGATTACAATGATATTTGTCTTCATTTTTTTATATTTTTACGCGATCTACAAATCCAAATAAAAGACGGCTATATTTTCACACTCGGGTGTCTAGTTAGGGTAATATTTTTGTTCATTTTTTGTATTTTTATATGATCTGCACATTTAAATTTAAAATGGCCAAAACTTGGCGCTCGGGTATCCGATTACAATGATATTTGCCTTTATTTTTTTGTATTTTTACGTGATCTAGGAATGGAAATTAAAAACAGCTATAACTTGGCGCTCGGGGGTTTGGTTAGAATAATATTTTTGTTCATTTTTTATATTTTTACGTGATCTGCGCATTTAAATTTAAAACAGCCAAAACTTGGTTCTCGGGGGTCTGATTACAATGATATTTGTCTTCATTTTTTTGTATTTTTACGCGATCTACGAATCCAACTAAAAAACAGCTATATATTTTCGCGCTCGGGTGTCTGGATAGGTAATATTTTTGTTTATTTTTTGTATTTTAATATGATCTGCGCATTTAAATTTAAAACGGCCAAAATCTTGGTGCTCGGGTGTCTGATTATAATAATATTTGTTGTCATTTTTTTTATTTTTGGGCGATCTACGAATCCAAATTAAAAACGGCTATAACTTGGCGCTGAGGTGTCTGGCTAAAATAATATTTTTGTTCATTTTTTGTATTTTTACGTGATCTGCGCATTTAAATTTAAAATTGCCAAAACTTAGCGCTCGGGTATCCGATTACAATGATATTTGTATTTATTTTTGTATTTTTACGCGATCTACGAGTCGAAATTAAAAACGGCTATAACTTAGCGCTCAGGTGTCTTGTTAGAAAAATATTTTTGTTCATTTTTTGTATTTTTACGTGATCTGCGAATTTAAATTTAAATCAACCAAAACTTGGTACTCATGTGTCTAATTACAAAGATATTTGTCTTCATTTTTTTGTATTTTTACCCGATCTACGAATCCAAATAAAAAACAGCTATATCTTCGCGCTCGGGTGTCTGGTTAGGGTAATATTTTTGTACATTTTTTGTATTTTCATATGATCTTCGTATTTTAATTAAAAATGGCCAAAGTCTTGGTGCTAGAGTGTCCGATTACAATGATATTCGTCATCATTGTTTTTTATTTTTGTGCGATCTACAAATCAAAATTAAAAACGGCTATAACTTGGCGCGCGGGTGTCTTGTTAAAGTAATATTTTTGTTCATTTTTTGTATTTTTACGTGATCTAGGCATTTAAATTTATAATGGCCAAAACTTGGCACTTGGGTATCCGATTACAGTGATATTTGTCTTTATTTTTTGTATTTTTACGCGATCTACGAATCGAAATTAAAAACGGCTATAACTTGGCGCTCGGGTTTCTAGTTAGAATAATATTTTTGTTAATTTTTTGTATTTTTATGTGTTCTGCGCATTTAAATTTAAAATAGCCAAAACTTGGTACTCGGGGGTCTGATTACAAAGATATTTGTCTTTATTTTTTTGTATTTTTACGCGATCTATGAATCCAAATAAACAACGGCTATATCTTAGCACTAGGATGTCTAGTTAGAGTAATTTTTTTTTTTTGGTAAGTTAGTTAGAGTAATGTTTTTGTTTATTTTTTATATTTTTACGTGATTTTCGTATTTAAATTAAAAACGGCCAAAATTTGGTGCTCTGCCATTCGATTACAATGATATTTGTCCTCAATTTTTGTATTTTTACGCAATCTATGAATCAAAATTAAAAACAGTTATAACTTTCCGCTCGGGTGTCTAGTAAGAGTAATATTTTTTATCATTTTATGTATTTTAACGCGATCTGCGCATTTAAATTTAGAACGGCCAAAACTTGGTGTTTGGGTGTCCGATTACAATGATATTTGTCTTTTTTTTTTGTATCTTTACGCGATGTACTAATCCAAATTAAAAACTGCGACAACTTAGCGCTCGTGTGTCTGGTTACAACAATATTTTTGTTCATTTTTTGTATATTTACGTGATCTATGTATTGAAATTAAAAATGGTCAAAACTTGGTGCTCGGGTGCCCGATTACAATGATATTTGTCTCCATTGTTTGTATTTTTACGCGATCTATGAATCTAAATTAAAAACGGCTATAACTTGGTGCTCGGGAGTATGGTTAGAGTAATATTTTTGTTCCTTTTTTGTATTTCCACGTGATCTCGCATTTAAATTTAAAACGGCCAAAACTTGGTACTCGGGGGTCTGATTATAAAAATTTTTTCCTTCATTTTTTGTATTTTTACGCGATCTACGAATCCAAATAAAAAACGGCTATATCTTGGCACTTGGGTGTCTAGTTAGAGTAATATTTTTGTTCATTTTTTGTATTTTTAGGTGTTTTTCGTATTTAAATTAAAAACAACCAAAACTCAGTGCTCGAGCATTCGATTATAATGATATTTGTCTTTAATTTTTGTATTTATATGCGATCTACGAATCAAAATTAAAAACGGCTATAACTTGGCGCTCGGGCGTCTGGTTAGAGTAATATTTTTGTTCATTTTTTGTATTTTAACATGATCTGCGTATTTAAATAAAAAACAGCCAGAACTTCGTGCTCGGGTGTCCGATTACAATGATATTTGTCTTTATTTTTTGTATTTTTACACGATCAACGAATCCAAATAAAAAACGATTATAACTTCGCGGTCGGGTATCTGGTTAGAGCAATACTTTGTTTATTTTTTGTATTTTTACGTGAACGATCTATCGAAATTAAAGACGGCCAACACTTGGCGCTCGGGAGTCTGATTACAATGTTATTCGTCTTCATTTTCTGTATTTTTACGCGATCTACGAATCGAAATTAAAAACGGCTATAACTTGGCGCTCGAGTGTCTAGTTAGAGTAATATTTTTGTTCATTTTTTGTATTTTTGCGTGATCTACGTATTTAAATTTAAAACGTTCGAAACTTGGTCGTCAGTTGTCCGATTATAATGATATTTGTCTTCATTCTCTATTTTCTTACGCGATCTACAAATCCAAATTAAAAACGGATATAACTTGGCGCTCGGGTGTCTGGTTAGAGTAATAATTTTTTTTCATTTTTTGTATTTTTCCGCGATCTGCGCATTTAAATTTAAAACAGCCAAAACTTGGCGCTCAGGGGTCTGACAACAATGATATTTGTCTTCATTTTTTGTATTCTTATGCGATCTACGAATCCAGATTAAAAATGGCTACAACTTGTCGCTCAGGTATCTAGTTAGAGTAATATTTTTGTTCATTTTTTGAATTTTTCTGTGATTTGCGTATTTAAATTTAAAACAGCAAAAATTTGGTACTATGGGGTCTAATTACAATGATATTCGTCTTCATTTTTTTGTATTTTTACATGATCTACAAATCCAAATTAAAAATGGCTATAACTTGGCGCTCGGGTGTCTGGTTAAAGCAATATTTTTGTTCATTTTTTTTTATTTTTACGTGATCTGTATATTTAAATTTAAACCAGCCAAACCTTGGCGCTTGGGTATTCGATTACAGTGATATTTATCTTTATTTTTTGTATTTTTACGTGATCTATGAATCGAAATTAAAAACGGCTATAACTTCGCACTCAGGTGTCTGGTTATAATTATATTTTTGTTCTTTTTTTGTATTTTTACGTGATTTGGGCATTTAAATTTAAAATAGCAAAAACTTGGTACTCGAGGTCTGATTACGACAATATTGTCTTCATTTTTTTGGATTTTTACGCGATCTACGAATCCAAATAAAAAAATGACTATATCTTTGCGCTCGGATGTCTGGTTAGGGTAATATTTTTGTTCATTTTTTGTATTTTTATAT
Source organism: Vitellaria paradoxa (assembly GCA_019916065.1). Lineage (NCBI taxonomy): Eukaryota > Viridiplantae > Streptophyta > Magnoliopsida > Ericales > Sapotaceae > Vitellaria > Vitellaria paradoxa. The sequence continues at coordinate 35,024,805 of CM034234.1, forward strand.
GATCGGCGCATTTAAATTAAAAACGGGCAACATCTTGGTGCTCGGGTATCAGATTGCAATGATATTTGTCGTTGTTTTTTTAAGTTTTGCACGACCAATGAATCCAAATTAAAATGGCTATAACTTGGCGCTCGGGTGTCTGGTTAAAGCAATATTTTTGTTCATTTTTTGTATTTTTACGTGATCTGCGCATTTAAAATTAAAACGGCCAAAACTTGGCGCTCGGGTATCCGATTACAATGATATTTGTCATTATTTCTTGTATTCTTACGTGGACTACGAATCGAAATTAAAAACGGCTATAACTTGATGCTCAAGTGTCTAGTTTGAATAATATTTCTGTTCATTTTTTGCATTTTTACGTGATTTGCGCATTTAAATTTAAAACAGCCAAACTTGGTACTCGGGGGTCAGATTACAAAGATATTTGTCTTCATTGTTTTGTATTTCTACTCGATCTACGAATCCAAATAAAAAACGACTATATCTTGGCACTCGTGTGTCTAGTTAGAGTAATATTTTTGTTTATTTTTTGTATTTTTACGTGATCTTCGTATTTAAATTAAAAACAGTCAGAACATTGTGTTTTGGCGTTCGATTACAATGATATTTGTCCTCAATTTTTGTATTTTTACGCGATCTACGAAACAAAATTAAAAACGGCTATAAATTTCCACTCGGGGGTCTAGTTAGAGTAATATTTTTGTTCATTTTTTTTTATTTTAACGTGATCTGCGCATTTAAATTTAAAACGGCCAAAACTTGGTGTTTGGGTGTCTGATTACAATGATATTTGTCTTCTTTTTTTGTATTTTTACGCGATTTACGAATCCAAATTAAAAATTGCTACAACTTAGCACTCGTGTGCCTAGTTAGAACAATATTTTTGTTCATTTCTTGTATTTCTACGTGATCTGTGTATCGAAATTAAAAACGGTCAAAACTTGGCGCTCGGGTGTCCGATTACAATGATATTTGTCTCCATTGTTTATATTTTTACACAATCTATGAATCTAAATTAAGAACGGCTATAACTTGGCACTCGGGCGTCTGGTTAGAGTAATATTTTTGTTAAGTTTTTGTATTTTTACGTGATATGCGCATTTAAATTTAAAACAGCCAAAACTTGGTACTTAGGGGTCTTATTACAATGATATTTTTCGTCATTTTTTTTATTTTTGCGCGATCTACGAATCAATATTAAAAACGGCTATAACTTGGTGCCCGGGCGTCTGGTTAGAGTAATATTTTTGTTCATTTTTTGTATTCTAACGTGATCTACATATTTAAATTAAAAATGGCCAGAATTTCGTGCTTGGGTGTTCGATTACAATGATATTTGTCTTTATTTTCTGTATTTTTACACGATCAACGAATTCAAATAAAAAATAGCTATAACTTGGCGCTAAGGTGTCTGGTTAGAGCAATACTTTTGTTTATTTTTTGTATTTTTACGTGATCTATGTATCAAAATTAAAAACGGCTAACACTTGGGGCTCGGGAGTCCGATTACGATGTTATTTGTCTTCATTTTTTGTATTTTTACACGATCTACGAATCCAAATTAAAAACGGCTACAACTTGGTGCTCGGGAGTCTAGTTAGAGTAATATTTTTATTATTTTTTTGTATTTTTACGTGATCTGCGCATTTAAATTTAAAACGTTGAAAAAGTTGGTCATCGGGTGTCTGATTGCACTGATATTTGTCTTCATTTTTTATATTTTCACGCGATCTACAAATCCAAATTAAAACCAGATATAACTAGGTTTTCATGTGTCTGGTTAGATTAATATTTTTTTTTCATTTTTTTTATTTTTTCGTGATCTGCGCATTTAAATTTAAAATAGCGAAAACTTAGCACTCAGGGGTCTGATTACAATGATATTTGTCTTTATTTTTTGTATTCTTACGCGATCTATGAATCCAAATTAAAAACGGCTACAACTTGCCGCTCAGGTGTCTAGTTAGCGTAATATTTTTGTTCATTTTTTGAATTTTTCCGTGATCTGCGCATTTAAATTTAAAACAGCCAAAACTTGGTACTCGGGGTCTAATTACAATGATATTTGTCTTCATTTTTTTGTATTTTTACGTGGTCTACGAATCCAAATAAAAAACGGCTACAACTTGGTGCTCGGGGGTCTAGTTAGAATAATATTTATGTTCATTTCTTGTATTTTTATGTGATTTTCATATTTAAATTAAAAACGGACAAAACTTGGCACTCGGACGTTCGATTACAATGATATTTGTCCTCAATTTTTGTATTTTAAAGCGATCTATGAATCAAAATTAAAAATGGGTATTACTTTCTGGGATGTCTAGTTAGAGTAATATTTTTGTTCTTTTTTTGTATTTTTACGTGATATGTGCATTTAAATTTAAAAGAGCAAAAACTTGGTATTCAGGGGTCTAATTACAATGATATTTGTCTTTATTTTTTTGTATTTTTACGCGATCTACGAATCCAAATAAAAAACGGTTATATTTTCGCGCTCGGTTGTCTAGTTAGGGTAATATTTTTGTTCATTTTTTGTATTTTTATATGATCTGCACATTTAAATTTAAAATGGCCAAAACTTGGCGCTCGGGTATCCGATTACAATGATATTTATCTTTATTTTTTTGTAATTTTACGTGATCTAGGAATCGAAATTAAAAACGGTTATAACTTGGCGCTCGGGGGTTTGGTTAGAATAATTTTTTTGTTCATTTTTTTTATTTTTACATGATCTGCACATTTAAATTTAAAACAACCAAAACTTGGTACTCGGGGGTCTGATTACAACGATATTTGTCTTCATTTTTTTGTATTTCTACGCGATGTACGAATCCAAATGCAAAACCGATATATATCTTCGCACTCGGGTGTCTGGTTAGGTAACATTTTTGTTCATTTTTTGTATTTTAATATGATCTGCGCATTTAAATTTAAAACGGCCAAAATCTTGGTGCTCGGGTGTCTGATTACAATGATATTTGTCATCGTTTTCTTTTTTGCGCGATCTACGAATCCAAATTAAAAACGGCTATAACTTGGCGCTGGGGTGTCTGGCTAAAACAATATTTTTGATCATTTTTGTATTTTTACCTGATCTGCGCATTTAAATTTAAAACTGTCAAAACTTAGCGCTCGGGTATCCGATTACAATGATATTTGTCTTTATTTTTTGTATTTCTACGCGATCTACGAGTCGAAATTAAAAACAGCTATAACTTGGCGCTCGGGGGTCTTGTTAGAAAAATATTTTTGTTCTTTTTTTGTATTTTACGTGATATGCGCATTTAAATTTAAATCAACCAAAACTTGGTACTCGGGGGTCTGATTAGAATGATATTTGCCTTCATTTTTTGTATTTTCACGCGATCTACGAATCCAAATAGAAAACAGCTATATCTTCGCGTTCGGGTGTTTGGTTAGGGTAATATTTTTGTTCATTTTTTGTATTTTTATATGATCTACACATTTATATTTAAAATTGCCAAAACTTAGCGCTCGGGTATCCGATTACAATGATATTTGTCTTTATTTTTTTGTATTATTACGTGATCTAGGAATCGAAATTAAAAACAGCTACAACTTGGCGCTCGAGGGTTTGGTTAGAATAATATTTTTGTTCTTTTTTTGTATTTTTACGTGATCTGCGCATTTAAATTTAAAATAGCCAAAACTTGGTACTCAGGGGTCTGATTACAATGATATTTGTCTTCATTTTTTTGTATTTTTACGTGATCTACGAATCCAAATAAAAAACAGCTATATATTTTCGCGCTCGGGTGTCTGGTTAGGTAATATTTTTGTTCATTTTATGTATATTAATATGATCTGCGCATTTAAATTTAAAACGGTGAAAATCTTGGTGCTCGGGTGTCTGATTACAATGATATTTGTCGTCATTTTTTTTATTTTTGCGCGATCTACGAATCCAAATTAAAAACAGCTATAACTTGGCGCTGGGGTGTTTAGCTAAAACAATATTTTTGTTCATTTTTTGTATTTTTACGTGATCTACGCATTTAAATTTAAAACTGCCAAAACTTAGCGCTCGGGTATCTGATTACAATGATATTTGTCTTTATTTTTCTATTTTTATGCGATCTACAAATCGAAATTAAAAATAGCTATAACTTAGCGCTCGGGTGTCTTGTTAGAAAAATATTTTTGTACATTTTTTGTATTTTTACGTGATCTACGCATTTAAATTTAAATCAGCCAAAACTTGGTACTCAGGGGTCTGATTACAAAGATATTTGTCTTCATTTTTTTGTATTTTTACACGATCTACGAATCCAAATAAAAAACGGCTATATCTTCGCGCTCGGGTGTCTGGTTAGGGTAATATTTTTGTTCATTTTTGTATTTCTATATGATCCGCATATTTTAATTAAAAACGGCCAAAATCTTAGTGCTAGAGTGTCCAATTACAATGATATTTGTCGTCATTTTTTTTTATTTTTGTACGATCTACGAATCGAAATTAAAAACGGCTATAACTTGGTGCGCGGGTATCTTGTTAAAGCAATGTTTTTGTTCATTTTTTGTATTTTTACGTGATCTGTGCATTTAAATTTATAACGGCCAAAACTTGGCGCTTGGGTATCCGATTACAATGATATTTGTCTTTATTTTTTGTATTTTTACGCGATCTACGAATCGAAATTAAAAACGGCTATAACTTGGCGCTCGGGTGTCTAGTTAGAATAATATTTTTGTTCATTTTTTGTATTTTTACGTGTTCTACGCATTTAAATTTAAAACAGCCAAAACTTGGTACTCAGGGGTTTGATTACAAAGATATTTGTCTTTATTTTTTTGTATTTTTACGCGATCTACGAATCCAAATAAAAAACGGCTATATCTTAGCACTAGGATGTCTAGTTAGAGTAATGTTTTTGTTTATTTTTTATATTTTTACATGATTTTCGTATTTAAATTAAAAACGGCCAAAACTTGGTGCTCTGGCGTTTGATTACAATGATATTTGTCCTCAATTTTTGTATTTTTACGCAATCTACGAATCAAAATAAAAATGGTTATAACTTTCCGCTCGGAGTGTCCAGTAAGAGTAATATTTTTTATCATTTTATGTATTTTAGTGTGATCTGCGCATTTAAATTTAGAACGGCTAAAACTTGGTGTTTGGGTGTCCGATTACAATGATATTTGTCTTCTTTTTCTGTATCTTTACGCGATGTACTAATCCAAATTAAAAACTGCTACAACTTAGCACTCGTGGGTCTGGTTAGAACAATATTTTTGTTCATTTTTTGTATATTTACGTGATCTATGTATTGAAATTAAAAATGGTCAAAACTTGGCACTCGGGTGCCCAATTACAATGATATTTGTCTCCATTGTTTGTATTTTTATGCGATCTACGAATCAAAAATAAAAACGGCTATAACTTGGCGCTCGGGCGTCTGGTTAGAGTAATATTTTTGTTTATTTTTTGTATTTCTACGTGATATGCGCATTTAAATTTAAAACGGCCAAAACTTGGTACTCGGGGGTTTGATTATAAAAATATTTGCCTTCATTTTTTGTATTTTTACGCGATCTATGAATCCAAATAAAAAACGGCTATATCTTGGCGCTTGGGTGTCTAGTTAGAGTAATATTTTTGTTCATTTTTTGTATTTTTAGGTGTTCTTCGTATTTAAATTAAAAACAACCAAAAGTTAGTGCTCGAGCATTCGATGACAATGATATTTGTCTTCAATTTTTGTATTTATATGCGATCTACGAATCAAAATTAAAACCGGCTATAACTTGGCGCTCGAGCGTCTGGTTAGAGTAATATTTTTTTTCATTTTTTGTATTTTAACGTGATCTGCGTATTTAAATAAAAAACGGCCAGAACTTCGTGCTCGGGTGTCCGATTACAATGATATTTGTCTTTATTTTTTGTATTTTTACACGATCAACGAATCCAAATAAAAAACGATTATAACTTCGCGGTCGGGTATCTGGTTAAAGCAATACTTTTGTTCATTTTTTGTATTTTTACGTGATCGATCTATCGAAATTAAAAACGGCCAACACTTGGCGCTCGGGAGTCTGATTACAATGTTATTCCTCTTCATTTTCTGTATTTTTACGCGATCTAAGAATCGAAATTAAAAACGGCTATAACTTGGCGCTCGGGTGTCTAGTTAGAGTAATATTTTTGTTCATTTTTTGTATTTTTGCGTGATCTGCGTATTTAAATTTAAAACGTTCGAAACTTGGTCGTCAGGTGTCCGATTATAATGATATTTAGTCTTCATTCTCTATTTTCTTACGCGATCTACAAATCCAAATTAAAAACGGATATAACTTGGCGCTTGGGTGTCTGGTTAGAGTAATATTTTTTTTTCATTATTTCTATTTTTTCGTGATCTGCGCATTTAAATTTAAAACAGCCAAAACTTGGCACTCAGGGGTCTGATTACAATGATATTTGTCTTCTCTTTTTGTATTTTTACGCGATCTACGAATCCAAATTAAAAACTGCTACAACTTAGCGCTCGTGTGTCTGGTTAAAACAATATTTTTGTTCATTTTTTGTATTTCTACGTGATCTGTGTATCGAAATTAAAAACGGTCAAAACCTGGCGCTCGGGTATCCGATTACAATGATATTTCTCTCTATTGTTTGTATTTTTACGTGATCTACGAATCCAAATTAAAAACGGCTATAACTTGGCGCTCGGGCGTCTGGTTAGTGTAATATTTTTGTTCAGTTTTTGTATTCTTACATGATCTGCGCATTTAAATTTAAGACAGCCTAAAACTTGATACTTGAGGGTCTGATTATAAAGATATTTGCCTTCATTTTTTGTATTTCTACGCGTTCTATGAATCCAAATAAAAAACGGCTATATCTTGGCGCTCAGGTGTCCATTTACAATAATATTTTTGTTCATTTTTTGTGTTTTTACGTGATCTTCATATTTAAATTAAAAACGGCCAAAACTTGGTGCTCTAGCATTCGATTACAATGATATTTGTCCTCAATTTTTGTATTTATACGCGATCTATGAATCAAAATTAAAAATGGCTATAACTTTCCGCTCGGGTGTCTAGTTTGAGTAATAGTTTTGTTCATTTTTTGTATTTTTACATGATCTGAGCATTTAAATTTAAAACGGCCAAAACTAGGTGTTCAGGTGTCCGATTACAATGATATTTGTCTTCTTTTCTTGTATTTTTACGCGATCTACGAATCCAAATTAAAAATTGCTACAACTTAGCACTCGTGTGTCTGGTTAGAACAATATTTTTGTTCATTTTTGTATTTTTACGTGATCTGTGTATCGAAATTAAAAACGGTCAAAACTTGGCGCTCGGGTGTCCGATTACAATTATATTTGTCTCCATTGTTTGTATTTTTACGCGATCTACGAATCCAAATTAGAAACGGCTATAACTTGGCGCTTGGGCGTCTGGTTAGAGTAATATTTTTGTTCATGTTTTGTATTTTTACGTGATTTGCGCATTTAAATTTAAAACGGCCAAAACTTGGTACTGGGGGGTCTGATTATAAAAATATTTGCCTTCATTTTTTGTATTTTTACGCGATCTATGAATCCAAATAAAAAACGACTATATCTTGGCGCTTGGGTGTCTAGTTAAAGTAATATTTTTGTTCATTTTTTGTATTTTTAGGTGTTCTTCGTATTTAAATTAAAAACAACCAAAAACTCAGTGCTCGAGCATTCGATTAGAATGATATTTGTCTTCAATTTTTGTATTTATATGCGATCTACGAATCAAAATTAAAAACAGCTATAACTTGGTGCTCGGGCGTTTGGTTAGAGTAATATTTTTGTTCATTTTTTGTATTTTAACGTGATCTGCGTATTTAAATAAAAAACGGCCAGAACTTCGTGCTCGGGTGTCGGATTACAATGATATTTGTCTTTATTTTTGTATTTGTACACGATCAACGAATCCAAAAAAAAAAACGACTATAACTCGGCGGTCGGGTATCTGGTTAGAGCAATACTTTTGTTCAGTTTTTGTATTTTTACGTGATCGATCTATCGAAATTAAAAACGGCCAACACTTGGCGCTCGGGAGTCTGATTACAATGTTATTTGTCTTCATTTTCTGTATTTTTACGCGATCTACGAATTGAAATTAAAAACGGCTATAACTTGGCGCTCAGGTGTCTAGTTAGAGTAATAATTTTGTTCATTTTCTGTATTTTTGCGTGATCTGCGTATTTAATTTAAAACGTTCAAAACTTGGTCGTTGGGTGTCCGATTATAATGATATTTGTCTTCATTCTCTATTTTTTTACGCGATCTACAAATCCAAATTAAAAACGGATATAACTTGGTGCTTGGGTGTCTGGTTAGAGTAATATTTTTTTATTTTTGTATTTTTCGTGATCTGCGCATTTAAATTTAAAACAGCCAAAACTTGGCACTTAGGGGTCTGATTACAATGATATTTGTCTTCTTTTTTTGTATTTTTACGCGATCTACAAATCCAAATTAAAAACTGCTACAACTTAGCGCTCGTGTGTCTGGTTAGAACAATATTTTTGTTCATTTTTTGTATTTCTACGTGGTCTGTGTATCGAAATTAAAAACAGTCAAAACTTGGCGCTCGGGTATCCGATTACAATGATATTTGTCTCCATTGTTTGTATTTTTACGTGATCTACGAATCCAAATTAAAAACGGCTATAACTTGGCGCTCGGGCGTCTGGTTAGAGTAATATTTTTGTTCGATTTTTGTATTCTTACATGATCTGCGCATTTAAATTTAAAACAGCCAAAACTTGATACTTGGGAGTCTGATTATATAGATATTTGCCTTCATTATTTGTATTTCTACGCGATCTATGAATCCAAATAAAAAACGGCTATATCTTGGTGCTCGGGTGTCCATTTACAGTAATATTTTTGTTCATTTTTTGTATTTTTTCGTGATCTTCATATTTAAGTTAAAAAGGGCCAAAACTTGGTGCTTTGGCATTCGATTACAATGATATTTGTCCTCAATTTTTGTATTTATATGTGATCTATGAATCAAAATTAAAAACGGCTATAACTTTCCGCTTGGGTGTCTAGTTTAAGTAATATTTTTGTTCATTTTTTGTATTTTTATGTGATTTGCGCATTTAAATTTAAAACGGCCAAAACTAGGTGTTCAGGTGTCCGATTACAATGATATTTGTCTTCTTTTCTTGTATTTTTACGCGATCTACGAATCCAAATTATAAATTGCTACAACTTAGCACTCGTGTGTCTGGTTAGAACAATATTTTTGTTCATTTTTGTATTTTTATGTGATCTGTGTATCGAAATTAAAAACGGTCAAAACTTGGCACTCGGGTGTCCGATTACAATTATATTTGTCTCCATTGTTTGTATTTTTACGTGATCTACGAATCCAAATTAAAAACGGCTATAACTTGGCGCTTGGGCATCTGGTTAGAGTAATATTTTTGTTCATGTTTTGTATTTTTACGTGATCTGCGCATTTAAATTTAAAACGGCCAAAACTTGGTACTTGGGGGTCTGATTATAAAAATATTTGCCTTCATTTTTTGTATTTTTACGTGATCTATGAATCCAAAAAAAAAACGGCTATATCTTGGCGCTTTTGTGTCTAGTTAAAGTAATTTTGTTGTTCATTTTTTGTATTTTTAGGTGTTCTTCGTATTTAAATAAAAACGACCAAAACTCAGTGCTCGAGCATTCGATTACATTGTTATTTGTCTTCAATTTTTGTATTTATATGCGATCTACGAATCAAATTAAAAACGGCTATAACTTGGCGCTCGGGTGTTTTGTTAGAGTAATATTTTTGTTCATTTTTTGTATTTTAACGTGATCTACGTATTTAAATAAAAAATGGCCAGAACTTCGTGCTCGGGTGTCCGATTACAATGATATTTGTCTTTATTTTTTGTATTTGTACACGATCAATGAATCCAAATAAAAAACGACTATAACTTGGCGGTCGGGTATCTGGTTAGAGCAATACTTTTGTTCTTTTTTTGTATTTTTACGTGATCGATCTATCGGAATTAAAAACGGCCAACACTTGGTGCTCGGGAGTCTGATTACAATGTTATTCGTCTTCATTTTCTGTATTTTTATGCGATCTATGAATCGAAATTAAAAACGGCTATAACTTGGCGCTCAGGTGTCTAGTTAGAGTAATATTTTTGTTCATTTTTTGTATTTTTGCGTGATCTGCGTATTTAAATTTAAAACGTTCGAAGCTTGATTGTCGGGTGTCCGATTATAATGATATTTGTCTTCATTCTCTATTTTGTTACGTGATCTACAAATCCAAATTAAAAACGGATATAACTTGGTGCTCGGGTGTCTGGTTAGAGTAATATTTTTTTTTATTTTTTGTATTTTTTCGTGATCTGCACATTTAAATTTAAAACAGCCAAAACTTGGCACTCAAGGGTCTGATTACAATGATATTTATCTTCTTTTTTTTGTATTTTTACGCGATCTACGAATCCAAATTAAAAACTGCTACAACTTAGCGCTCGTGTGTTTGGTTAGAACAATATTTTTGTTCATTTTTTGTATTTCTACATGATCTGTGTATCGAAATTAAAAACGGTCAAAACTTGGCGTTCGGGTATCCGATTACAATGATATTTGTCTCCATTGTTTGTATTTTTACGTGATCTATGAATCCAAATTAAAAACGTCTATAACTTGGTGCTCGGGCGTCTGGTTAGAGTAATATTTTTGTTTAGTTTTTGTATTCTTACATGATATGCGCATTTAAATTTAAAATAGCCAATACTTGATACCTAGGGGTCTGATTATAAAGATATTTGCCTTCATTTTTTGTATTTCTACGCGATCTATGAATCCAAATAAAAAACGGCTACATCTTGGCGCTCGGGTGTCCATTTACAGTAATATTTTTGTTCATTTTTTGTATTTTTACGTGATCTTCATATTTAAATTAAAAACGGCCAAAACTTGGTGCTTTGGCATTCGATTACAATGATATTTGTCCTCAATTTTTGTATTTATATACGATCTATGAATTAAAATTAAAAACGGCTATAACTTTCCGCTCAGGTGTCTAGTTTGAGTAATATTTTTGTTCATTTTTTGTATTTTTACGTGATCTGCGCATTTAAATTTAAAACGGCCAAAACTTGGTACTCGGGGGTCTGATTATAAAAATATTTGCCTTCATTTTTTGTATTTTTACGCGATCTATGAATCCAAATAAAAAATGGCTATATCTTGGCGCTTGGGTGTCTAGTTAAAGTAATATTTTTGTTCATTTTTTGTATTTTTAGGTGTTCTTCGTATTTAAATTAAAAACGACCAAAACTCAGTGCTTGAGCATTCAATTACAATGATATTTGTCTTCAATTTTTGTATTTATATGTGATCTACGAATCAAAATTAAAAACGGCTATAACTTGGCGGTCGGGTGTTTGGTTAGAGTAATATTTTTGTTCATTTTTTGTATTTTAACGTGATCTGCGTATTTAAATAAAAAACAGCCAGAACTTCGTGCTTGGGTGTCCGATTACAATGATATTTGTCTTTACTTTTTGTATTTTTACACAATCAACGAATCCAAATAAAAACGATTATAACTTGGCGGTCGGGTATCTGGTTAGAGCAATACTTTTGTTTATTTTTTGTATTTTTACGTGATCGATCTATCGAAATTAAAAACGGCCAACACTTGGCGCTTGGGAGTCTGATTACAATGTTATTCGTCTTCATTTTCTGTATTTTTATGCGATCTACAAATCGAAATTAAAAACGGCTATAACTTGGCGCTCAGGTGTCTAGTTAGAGTAATATTTTTGTTCATTTTTTGTATTTTTGCGTGATCTGCGTATTTAATTTAAAACGTTCAAAACTTGGTCGTCGGGTGTCGATTATAATGATATTTGTCTTCATTTTCTATTTTTTTTACGCGATCTACAAATCCAAATTAAAAACGGTTATACCTTGGCGCTCGGGTGTCTGGTTAGAGTAATATTTTTTTTCATTTTTTGTATTTTTTCGTGATCTACGCATTTAAATTTAAAACAGCCAAAACTTGGCACTCAGGGGTCTGATTACAATGATATTTGTCTTCATTTATTGTATTTTTATGCGATCTACGAGTCCAAATTAAAAACGGCTATAACTTGCCGCTCAGGTGTCTAGTTAGAGTAATATTTTTTTCATTTTGTGAATTTTTCTGTGATTTGCCCATTTAAATTTAAAACAGTCAAAACTTGGTACTCAGGAGTCTAATTACAATGATATTTGTCTTCATTTTTTTGTATTTTTACATGATCTACGAATCTAAATAAAAAACGGCTGCAACTTGGCGCTCGGGGGTCTTGTTAGAATAATATTTATGTTCATTTTTTGTATTTTTATGTGATCTTCGAATTTAAATTAAAATGTCCAAAACTTGGTGCTCGGGCATTCGAGTACAATGATATTTGTCCTCAATTTTTCTATTTTAACGCGATCTACGAATGAAAATTAAAAATGGGTATTACTTTCTGCTCGGGTGTCTAGTTAGAGTAATATTTTGGTTCATTTTTTATATTTTTACGTGATCTGTGCATTTAAATTTAAAATGGCCAAAACTTGGTGCTTGGGCGTTCGATTACGATGATATTTGTCTTCAAATTTTGTATTTCTATGTGATCTACGAATCAAAATTAAAAACAGCTAATTACCCAAAAAAAAAAAATTAAAAACAGCTATAAACGCTCAGGCGTCTGCTTATAGTAATATTTGTGTTCATTTTTTATGTTTTAATGTGATGCATTTAAATTAAAAATAGCTAGATTGGCGCTTGGGTATCCGATTGCAATGATATTTGTCTCCATTGTTTGTATTTTTACGCGATCTATGAATCCAGATAAATAACGGTTATATCTTTGCGCTCGGGTGTCTGGTTAGGGTAATATTTTTGTACATTTTTTGTATTTCGTTATGATCTACGCATTTAAATTAAAAATGGCCAAAATCTTGGAGCTCGGGTGTCCGATTAAAATGATATTTGTCATTATGTTTTTTATTTTTGCGCGATCTACGAATCCAAATTAAAAACAGCTATAACTTGGTGCTCGCGTGTTTGGTTACAGCAATATTTTTGTTCATTTTTTGAATTTTTACGTGATCTGCACATTTAAATTTAAAACAGCCAAAACATGGTGCTTGGGTATCCGATTACAATGATATTTGTCTGTATTTTTTGTATTTTTACGCGATCTACGAATTCGAAATTAAAAACGGCTATAACTTGGCGCTCTGGTGTCTAGTTAGAAAAATATTTTTGTTCATTTTTTGTATTTTTACGTGATCAGCGCATTTAAATTTAAAACAGCCAAAACTTGGTACTCGGGTGTCCGATTACAAAGATATTTGTCTTTATTTTTTTGTATTTTTACGCGATCTACAAATCCAACTAAAAACAGCTATATCTTGGCACTCGGGTGTCTAGTTAGAGTAATATTTTTGTTCATTTTTTGTATTTTTACGTGATCTTCGTATTTAAATTAAAAACGGCCAAAACTTAGTGCTCAGGTGTTTGATTACAATGATATTTGTCGTTATTTTTTTTTATTTTTGCGCGATCTACGAATCCAAATTAAAAACCGCTATAACTTGGTGCTCGGGTGTTTGGTTAAAGCAATATTTTTATTCATTTTTTGTATTTTTACGTGATCTGTATATTTAAATTTAAAACAGCCAAAACTTGGCACTCAAGTATCCGATTAGAATGATATTTGTCTTTATTTTTTGTATTTGTACGTGATCTACGAATCGAAATTGAAAATGGCTATAACTTCGCGCTCGGCGTCTAGTTAGAATAATATTTTTGTTCATTTTTTGTATTTTTATGTGATCTGCACATTTAAATTTAAAATAGCCAAACCTTGGTACTTGGGGGTCTAATTACAATGATATTTGTCTTCATTTTTTTGTATTTTTACGCGATCTACGAATCCAAATAAAAAACGGCTATATCTTTGCACTTGAGTGTTTGGTTAGGGCAATATTTTTGTTCATTTTTTGTATTTTTATATGATCGGCGCATTTAAATTAAAAACGGCCAAAAATGTTGGTGCTCGGGTGTCCGATTGCAATGATAGTTATCCTTACTTTTTTTATTTTTGTGCGATCTATGAATCCAAATTAAAAACGGCTATAACTTGGCGCTCGGTTGTTTGGTTAAAGCAATATTTTTGTTCATTTTTTGTATTAATACGTGATCTGTACATTTAAATTTAAAACGGCCAAAACTTGGCGTGTGGGTATCCGATTACAATGATATTTGTCTTTAATTTTTGTAATTCTACGCGATCTACGAATCGAAATTAAAAACGGGTACAACTTGGCACTCAGGCATCTGGTTAGAGTAATATTTTTGTTCATTTTTGTATTTCTATGTGATATGCGCATTTAAATTTAAAACAGCTAAAACTTGACACTCGGGGCCTTTGATTACAAAGATATTTGTCTTCATTTTTTTGTATTTCTACGCGATCTACAAATCGAAATAAAAAACGGCTATATCTTGGCACTCGGGTGTCTAGTTAGAGTAATATTTTTATTTATTTTTTGTATTTTTACGTGATCTTCGTATTTAAATTAAAAACGGCCAAAACTTGGTGCTCTGGCGTTCGATTACAATGATATTTGTCCTTAATTTTTGTATTTTTACGCGATATACGAATCAAAATTGTAAACGGCTATAACTTTCCGCTCGGGTGTCTAGTTAGAGTAATATTTTTGTTTATTTTTTGTATTTTTACGTGATCTGCTCATTTAAATTTAAAACGGCCAAAACTTGGTGTTCGAGTATCCGATTACAATGATATTTGTCTTCTTTTTTGTATTTTTACGCAATCTACGAATCCAAATTAAAAACTGCTACAACTTAGCGCTCGTGTGTCTGGTTAGAACAATATTTTTGTTCATTTTTTGTATTTCTACGTGATCTATGTATCGAAATTAAAAACGGTCAAAATTTGGCGCTCGGGTATCCGATTACAATGATATTTGTCTCCATTGTTTGTTTTTTTACGTGATCTACGAATCCAAATTAAAAACAGCTATAACTTGGCGCTCGGGCATCTGGTTTGAGTACTATTTTTGTTAGTTTTTGTATTGGTACATGATCTACGCATTTAAATTTAAAACAGCCAAAACATGATACATGGGGGTCTGATTATAAAGATATTTGCCTTCATTTTTTGTATTTCTACGCGATCTATGAATCCAAATAAAAAACAGCGATATCTTGGCGCTCGGGTGTCCATTTAGAGTAATATTTTTGTTCATTTCTTGTATTTTTATGTGATCTTCATATTTAAATTAAAAATGGCCAAAACTTGTTGCACTGGCATTCGATTACGATGATATTTGTCCTCAATTTTTGTATTTATACGTGATCTATGAATCAAAATTAAAAACGGCTGTAACTTTCCGCTCGAGTGTCTAGTTTGAGTAATATTTTTGTTCATTTTTTGTATTTTTACGTGATTTGTGCATTTAAATTTAAAACGGCCAAAACTTGGTGTTCGGGAGTCTGATTACAAAGATATTTGTCTTCTTTTCCAGTATTTTTACGTGATCTACGAATCCAAATTAAAAATTGCTACAACTTAGCCCTCGTATGTCTGGTTAGAACAATATTTTTGTTCATTTTTGTATTTCTACGTGATCTGTGTATTGAAATTAAAAATGGTCAAAACTTGGCGCTCGGGTGTCCGATTACAATTATATTTGTCTCCATTGTTTGTATTTTTACGCGATCTACGAATCCAAATTAAAAACGGCTATAACTTGGCGCTTGGGCGTCTGGTTAGAGTAATATTTTTGTTCATGTTTTGTATTTTTACGTGATTTGCGCATTTAAATTTAAAATAGCCAAAACTTGATATTCGGGGGTCTGATTATAAAAATATTTGCCTTCATTTTTTTCATTTTTACGCGATCTATGATTCCAAATAAAAAACAGCTATATCTTGGCGCTCGGGTGTCTAGTTAGAGTAATGTTTTTGTTCATTTTTTGTATTTTTAGGTGTTATTAGTGTTTAAATTAAAAACGGCCAAAACTCGGTGCTCGGGCATTCGATTACAATGATATTTGTCTTCAATTTTTGTATTTCTATGCGATCTACGAATCAAAATTAAAAACGGCTATAACTTGGCGCTCGGGCGTCTGGTTAGAGTAATATTTTTGTTCGTTTTTTGTATTTTAACGTGATCTGCGTATTTAAATTAAAAACGACTAGAACTTCGTGCTCGGGTGTCCGATTACAATGATATTTGTCTTCATTTTTTGTATTTTTACACGATCAACGAATCCAAATAAAAAATAGCTATAACTTGGCGCTCGGGTGTCTGGTTAGAGCAACCCTTTTGTTTATTTTTTGTATTTTTACGTGATCTATGTATCGAAATAAAAAACGGCCAACACTTGGTGCTCGATTGTCCGATTACAATGTTATTCATCTTCATTTTTTGTATTTTTACGCGATCTACGAATCCAAATTAAAAACGGCTCTAACTTGGCGCTCTGCTTTCTAGTTAGAGTAATATTTTTATTCATTTTTTGTATTTTTACGTGATCTGCGTATTTAAATTTAAAACGTTCAAAACTTGGTCAGTCGACTGTCCGATTACAATGATATTTGTCTTCATTTTCTATTTTTTTATGCGATCTACAAATCCAAATTAAAAACGGATATAACTTGGCGCTCGGATGTCTGGTTAGAGTAATATTTTTTTTTACTTTTTGTATTTTTCCGTGATCTGCACATTTAAATTTAAAACAGCCATAACTTGGCACTCAGGGGTCTGATTACAATGATATTTGTCTTCATTTTTTGTATTTTTACGCGATCTACGAATCCAAATTAAAAACAGCTATAACTTACCGCTCAGGTGTCTAGTTAGAGTAATATTTTTTTTCATTTTGTGAATTTTTCTATGATCTGCGCATTTAAATTTAAAACAGCCAAAACTTGGTACTCAGGGGTCTAATTACAATGATATTTGTCTTCATTTTTTTGTATTTTTCCGTGATCTACGAATCTAAATAATAAACGGCTACAACTTGGCGCTCGGGGGTCTAGTTAGAATAATATTTATGTTCATTTTTTGTATTTTTACGTGATCTTCAAATTTAAATTAAATATGGCCAAAACTTGGTGCTCGGGCGTTCGATTACAATGATATTTGTCCTCAATTTTTGTATTTTAACGCAATCTACGAATCAATAAATGGGTATTACTTTCTGCTCGGGTGTCTAGTTAGAGTAATATTTTTGTTTATTTTTTGTATTTTTACGTGATGTGTGCATTTAAATTTAAAGTGGCCAAAACTTGGTGCTTGGGCGTTCGATTACAATGATATTTGTCTTCAATTTTTGTATTTCTATGCGATCTACGAATCAAAATTAAAAACAGCTATAAATGCTCAGGCTTCTACTTATAGTAATATTTGTGTTCATTTTTTATGTTTTAATGTGATCTATGCATTTAAATTAAAAACAGCTAGAACTTGGCGCTCGTGTATCTGGTTAGAGCAATATTTTTGCTCATTTTTTGCATTTTTGCGTGATCAATGTATCGAAATTAAAAATGGTCCAAAACTTGGTGCTCAGGTGTCCGATTACAATGATATTTGTCTTCATAATTTGTATTTTTACGCGATCTACGAATCCAAATTAAAAATGGCTATAACTTGGCGCTCGGGTGTCTGGTTAGAGTAATATTTTATTTTCATTTTTTGTATTTTTTCGTGATCTGTGCATTTAAATTAAAAACGGTCAAAACTTAGCCCTCAGGTGTTCAGATTACAATGATATTTGACTTTATTTTTTTTATTTTTACACGTTCTACGAATCCAAATTAAAAACGGTGATAACTTGGCGCTCGGGCGTCTGGTTAGAGTAATATTTTTGTTCAATTTTTGTATTTTTACGTGATCCGCGCATTTAAATTTGAAACAGCTAAAACTTAGTACTCGGGGGTCTGATTACAATGATATTTGTCTTCATTTTTAAAATTTTTACACGATCTACAAATCAAAAAAAAAATGGCTATAACTTGGCGCTCAAGTGTCTAGTTGGAGTAACATTTTTCTTCATTTTTTGTATTTTTACGTGAGCTACGCATTTTTTTGATAGTTAAGCTACGCATTTAAATTTAAAACAGCCAAAACTTGTTGGCCGGGTGTCCGATTACAATGATATTGTCTTCATTTTTTATATTTTTACGCGATCTACGAATCTAAATTTAAAACGGCTATAACTTGGCACTCGGGTGTCTGGTTAGAGTAATATTTTTTTTCATTTTTTGTATTTTTTCATGATCTACGCATTCAAATTAAAAACGGCCAAAACTTGGCGCTTGGGTGTTCGATTACAATGATATTTGTCTCTATTTTTTGTATTTTTACTGCGATCTACGAATCCAAAAAAAATGGTGATAACTTGGCGCTCGTGTGTTTAGTTAGAGCAATATTTTTGTTTATTTTTTGTATTTCTACGTGATGTGTGTATCGAAATTAAAAATGGCCAAAACTTGGCGCTCAGCTATCCGATTATAATGATATTTATCTTTATTTACTATATTTTTACTGTGATCTACGAGTCTAAATTAGCAACGGCTATAACTTGGCACTCGAGTGTTGGGTTAGAGTAATATTTTTGTTCATTTTTTTGTATGTTTACTTGATCTGCGCATTAAAATTAAAAATGGCCTAAACTTCGTGCTCGGGTGTCTAATTACAATGGTATTTGTTTTTATTTTCGATATTTTTACGCGATCTACGAGCCCAAATTAGAAACGACTATAACTTGGAACTCGGGTGTCTAGTTAGAGTAATATTTTTGTTCATTTTTTGTATTTGTGCGTGATCTGCGCATTAAAATTGAAAATGGCCAAAACTTGGCGCTCGGGTGTCCGATTACAATGATATTTGTCCTCATTTTTGTATTTTTACGCAATCTACGAATCCAAATTAAAAACGGCTATTACTTGGTGCTCGAGCGTCTGATTAGAGTAATATTTTTGTTCATTTTTTGTATTTTTACGTGATCTATGTATTTAAATTTAAAACAGCCAAAACTTGGTGCTCGGTGGTTTGATTACAATGATATTTGTCTTCATGTTTTGTATTTTTACGCGACCTACGAATCCAAATAAGAAATGGTTATAACTTGGCACTCAAGTGTCTGGTTAGATGCAATATTTTTGTTTAATTTTTGTATTTTTACGTGATCTGTGTATCGAAATTAAAAACAGCCAAAACTTGGCGCTCGGGTGTCCGATTACAATGTTATTTGTCTTCATTTTTAGTATTTTTACACGATCTACGAATCGAAATTAAAAATGGCTATAACTTGCTGCTCAGGTGTCTAGTTAGACTAATTGTTTATTTTTTTATTTTTACGTGATCTGTGCATTTAAATTTGAAACAGCCAAAACTTGGTCGTCGGGTATCCAATTACAATGATATTTGTCTTCATTTTTTATACTTTTACGCGATCTACGAATCCAAATAAAAAACGGCTATAACTTAACGCTTGGGTGTCTGGTTAGAGTAATATTTTTTTTTATTTTCTGTATTTTTCTGTGATCTGCACATTTAAATTAAAAACGACTAAAACTTGGCGCTTGGGTGTCCGATTACAATGATATTTGTCTCTATTTTTTGTATTTTTACGCGATCTACGAATCAAAATTAAAAACGGCTACAACTTGGCGCTCGGGCAGCTGGTTAGAGTAATATTTTTGTTCATTTTTTGTATTTCTACGTGATCTGGGCATTTAAATTTAAAACAACCAAAACTTGGTACGCGGGGGTCTGATTACAAAATATTTGTCTTATTTTTTGTAGTTTTACGCGATCTACGAATCCAAATAGTAAACGGCTATAACTTGGTGCTTGGGTGTCTGGTTAGGTAATATTTCTATTCATTTTTTGTATTTTTACATGATCTTCGTATTTAAATTAAAAACCACCAAAACTTGATGCTCGGGTGTTTCGATTACAATGATATTTGTCGTTAATTTTTGTATTTTTACGTGATCTACGAATCAAAATTAAAAACGGCTATACTGGCCTCGAGCGTCTGGTTAGAGTAATATTTTTGTTCATTTTTTGTATTTTAACGTGATCTGTGCATTCAAATTAAAAACAGCCAGAACTTGGTGCTCGGGTGTCCGATTACAATGATATTTCTTTTCATTTTTTGTATTTTTACACTATCTACGAATCCAAATTAAAAACGGCTATAACTTGGTGCTTAGGTGTCTCTTTAGAGTAATATTTTTGTTCATCTTTTGTATTTTTACATGGTCTGCTCATTTAAATTAGAAACGGTCAAATCTTGGTGCTCGGGTGTTCGATTACAATGATATTGTCTTCATTTTTTATATTTTTACGCGATCTACGAATCTAAATTTAAAACGGCTATAACTTGGCGCTCGGGTGTCTGGTTAGAGTAATATATTTTTTCTCATTTTTTGTATTTTTTCGTGATCTACGCATTCAAATTAAAAACGGCCAAAACTTGGCGCTCGGGTGTCTGATTACAGTGATATTTGTCTTCATTATTTGTATTTTTACGCCATCTACGAATCCAAATTAAAAAAGGCTGTAACTTGGTACTCGTGTGTCTAGGTTAGAGCAATATTTTTGTTAGAGCAACATGATCTTGCTTACCTAGATCTATCGGAGGACATGACCCTAAACAGATCTATTTGGCGTCAACAAATCCATATAGCCGAGCCCACTTAGCGGGAAAAGGATTGGTTTGGTTTGGTTTACGTGATTTGTGTATCGAAATTAAAAACGGTCAAGATTTGGCACTCGGGTGTCCGATTACAATGATTTTGTCTTCATTTTTTGTATTTTTACGCTATTTACGAATCCAAATTAAAAACAGGCTATAACTTGGTACTCGGGTATCTAGTTAGAGTATTATTTTTCTTCATCTTTTGTATTTTTACGTGATCTGCGCATTTAAATTTAAAACGGCCAAAACATGGTGCTTGGGTGTCCGATTACAATGATATTTGTCTTTATTTTTTTAATTTTTACGCGATCTATGAATCCAAATATAAAACGGCTATAACTTGACGCTTGGGTGTCTGGTTAGAGTAATATTTTTGTTCATTTTTTGTATTTGTTCGTGATTTGCACATTCAAATTAAAAAGGGCCAAAATTTGGTGCTTGGGTGTTCAATTTCAATGACATTTGTCTTCATTTTTTGTATTTTTATGTGATCTACGAATCGAAATTAAAAACGGTTTAACTTGGCGCTCGGGTGTCTGGTTAGAGTAATATTTTTTTCATTTTCTGTATTTTTAAGTGATCTGCGCATTTTTTTTTTATAATTGAGAGAAATTTGGATTAATGGGAAAATAATTACAGCTTCAAGGAGGCTTACCCCCGCAATATACTAATTACAAAAGAATAATTCCTTAATAGCATTGTAGCTATTTACATTTGAATATCTAATGATAGGGAGTTGAGACATTTTAGTACAAACTTCATGCATGATAGCCTTGGTAATCTCGGATGCAGGCAAGGAAACCCCTCCATAAACTCTTGCATTCCTCTCCTTCCAAAGATGATAGATCAAGGCCGCCCATGAGAGCTTGCGGATGATATTCAAGGTGCTCTTACCACTAAACTTGCCCATTGCCCATGCTATTTCCTCCTTCCACGGTTGAACCCTTTTGGTTATGGAACACTTTAGTAGGATGACTTGTCTCAAGTTGGCCGAATATGGGCATTGAAAGAAGATGTGCTCAATATTATCAGGGTTTGTCCCACACAAAACACAAATGGGATCCACATTTAAGCCCTAAGCAATTAGCTTATCATTAGTTGTTAGCCTCTCATTAATTGCAAGCCAAAGTATGAAGCTACGCCTAGGAATATGATTGGGGAACCAAAGGAGACAATGCCAATTAACTTTACTTGCCTTGGTCCTTAGAGCTTCCCATGTTGTAGTTGCATTGTATTGGCCATTTTTAGAAGTCAACCACATGTATTGGTCTGGTTCTTGAAAGCTGTGCATGTAACTAGGAGGCTTTTCAAGTATTATCTCTCTAAGCTCCCAAGTGTTAGGAAAGGGCCAATGCCACTGATCATTCCTAATTATCTTTGAGACTTTAGCATTGCTAGGCAATCTAGCATCATAAGCAACCCGAGGGCCATATTTGGGGATTAAAGGGCCCAAAGGATGCCAATTAGAAAACCATAGGGAGATTGATTCACCTTTTCCCACCTTATACTTAGATATGGCTATTGCTTCCTCACGGAGTTTAAGTAGCTTTCTCCAATTCCACGAGCAATCCGATAGGGGCTTTGCTTCCCAAAAACATTTACCTTTAAGTATATTGGACTTGCACCATTTAACCCAAAGGGAAGGATTGTTGGAGCATATGGCCTATATGTGCCTTATCATGGTAGCTTTGTTCCATTCATGAATTCTTCTTAAGCCTAGACCTCCTTCATTTTTAGGTAAACATACCTCCTCCCAAGCTACTTTGCTGCCCCATTTTTTCAATTCAGGACCTGACCAGAGGTATCTTCTGAGGATCTGCTCAATTACATTGCTTACTTTCTTGGGAAGGATGAAGTGAGTGCTGCAGTATATTTGGATACTGAAGAGGATGGATTTTATTAAAACCAATCTACCTGCATAAGAAAGACATTTGGATGACTAGCTTGCTATTCTTTTTGTGATCTTCTCAATTAGCTCCTTGCAATCCTCATACTTTAGCTGATCTGTGCATTTAAATTAAAAACGACCAAAACTTGATGCTCCGGTGTCCGATTACAATGATATTTGTCTTTATTTTTTGTATTTTTACGCGATCTACGAATCGAAATTAAAAATGGCTATAACTTGGCGCTCGGGTGTCTGGTTAGAGTAATATTTTTGTTTATTTTTTGTATTTCTACGTGATCCGTGGATCGAAATTAAAAATAGCTAAAACCTGGCGCTCGGGTGTCCGATTACAATGATATTTGTCTTTATTTTTTGTATTTTTACGTGATCTATGAATCTAAATTAAAAACAGCTATAACTTGCGCTCGGGTGTCTGCTTAGAGCAATATTTTTGTTCATTTTTTGTATTTTTACGTGATTTGCGCATTGAAATTAAGAACGGCCAAAACTTGGTGGCAGGTTGTCCGAATACAATGATATTTGTCATCATTTATTGTATTTTTACGCGATCAACGAATCCTAATTAGAAACGACTATAAGTTGGTGCTCAGGTGTCTGGTTAGGGCAATATTTTTGTTTATTTTTAGTATTCTAACATATCTGCGCATTTAAATTAAAAACAGCCAAAACTTGGCGCTCGGGTGTTCCATTATAATGATATTTGTCTTTATTTCTTGTATTTTTGCTCGATCTACGAATCTAATTTAAAAACGGCTATAACTTGGCGCTCAGGTGTCTAGTTAAAGCAATATATTTGTTCATTTTTTGTATTTTTACGTGATCCGCGCATTTTAATTTAGAATAGCTAAAACTTGGCGCTCAGGTTTCCAATTAAAATGATATTTGTCTTTATTTTTTGTACTTTTATGATATCTACGAATCCAAATTAAAAACGGCTATAACTTGGCGCTCGTGTGTCTGGTTAAAGCAATATTTTTGTTCTTTTTTGGTATTTTTATGTGATTTGTGTATCGAAATTAAAAACAGTCAAAATTTGGCGCTCGGGTGTCTAATTACAATGATATTTGTCTTCATTTTTTGTATTTTTACGTGATCTACAAATTCAAATTAAAAACGGCTACAACTTGGTGCTTGGGTGTCTAGTTAGAGTAATATTTTTCTTCATTTTGTTTTGTAATTCTACGTGATCTACGCATTTAAATTTAAAACGGCCAAAACATGGTGCTTGGGTGTCTGATTGCAATGATATTTGTCTTTATTTTTTTAATTTTCACACGGTCTACAAATCCAAATTAAAAATGGCTACAACTTGGTGCTTGGGTGTCTGGTTAGAGTAATATTTTTTTTCGTTTTTTGTATTTTTCCGTGATTTGCGCATTTAAATTAAAAATGGCCAAAATTCGGTGCTCGAGTGTCCAATTTCAATGACATTTATCTTCATTTTTTGTATTTTTACGCGATCTACGAATCCAAAATAAAAACGGCTAGAACTTCGTGCTCGAGTGTGTGGTTAGAATAATATTTTTTTTTCATTTGTTGTATTTACATGTGATTTGCACATTTAAATTAAAACGGTCAGAACTTGGTGCTTGGGTATCCAATTACAATGATATTTGTCTTCATTTTTTTTATTTTTATGCGATCTACGAATCCAAATTAAAAACACCTATAACTTGGCGCTCGGGTGTTTGGTTATAGTAATTTTTTTGTTCATTTTTTGTATTTTAGCGTGATCTGCGCATTTAAATTAAAAACATCCAAAACTTGGTGGTCGAGTGTCCGATTACAATGATATTTGTCTTCATTTTTTGTATTTTTACGCGTTTTAGGAATCCAAATTAAAAACGACTATAAGTTGGTGCTCATATGTCTGGTTAGAGTAATATTTTTTTTTTCATTTTTTGTATTTTTACGTGATATGCGCATTTAAATTAAAAATGGCGAAAACTTGGCGCTCGGGTGTCTGGTTAGAGCAATATTTTTGTTTATTTTTTGAATTTTTATGTGATCTGCCCACTTAAATTAAAAATGGAGTTTTGGCGCTCGGTTGTCCGATTACAATGATATTTGTCTTCATTTTTTGTATTTTTACGTGATCTATGAATCCAAATAAAAAACTGCTATAACTTGGCGCTCGGGTGTCTAGTTAGAGTAATATTTTTTTTTATTTTTTGTATTTATCCGTGATTTGTGCATTTAAATTAAAAACAGCGAGACTTGGCACTCGGGTGTCTAATTAGAGCAATATTTTTGTTTATTTTTCAGATTTTTACGTGATCTGTGGATTGGAATTAAAAACGGCCAAAACTTGGCACTCGGGTGTCCAATTACAATGATATTTGTTTTTATTTACTCTATGTTTGCGTGATCTATGAGTCCAAATTAGAAACGGCTATAACTTGGCACTCGAGTGTCTAATTAGAGAAATATTTTTGTTCATTTTTTGTACTTTTACGTGATCCGCGCATTAAAATTAAGAACGGCCAAAACTTGGCGCTCGGGTGTCCGATTACAATGATATTTATCTTCATTTTTTGTATTTTTACGCGATCTACGAATCCAAATTAAAAACGGCTATAACTTGGCGCTCAGGTGTCCGGTTAAAGTAATATTTTTTTTCATTTTTTGTATTTTTACGTGATATGCGCATTTAAATTAAAAATGGCAAAAACTTGGCGGTTGGGTGTCTGGTTAGAACAATATTTTTGTTTATCTTTTGTATTTCTACGTGATCTATGGATCGGAATTAAAAATGGCCAAAACTTGGCGCTCGGGTATCCGATTGCAATGATATTTATCTTCATTTTTTGTATTTTTACGCGATCTATGAATTCAAATTAAAAACGGCTATAACTTGGCGCTCGGGTGTCTGGTTAGAGCAATATTTTTGTTTATTTTTTGTATTTTTACGTGATCTGTGGATCAGAATTAAAAACGGTGAAAATTGGCGCTCGGGTGTTCGATTACAATGATATTTATTTTTATTTACCATATTTTTATGTGATCTGCGCATTAAAATTAAAAAGGGCCAAAACTTGGTGCTCGGGTGTCCAATTAGGATGATATTTGTTCTTATTTCTTATATTTTTACGCGATCTACGAGTCTAAATTAGAAACGGCGATAATTTGGCACTCGGGTGTCCGATTAGGGTAATTTGTTTGTTCATTTCATGTATTTTTACATGGTCTGCGCATTAAAATTAAAAATGGCCAAAACTTAGCGCTCCGGTGTTTGATTACAATGACATTTGTCTTCATTTTTTGTATTTTTACGCGATCTACAAATCGAAATTAAAAACAGCTATAACTTGGGCTCGGGTGTCTACTCAGAATAATATTTTTCTTCATTTTTTATTTTTTTTCGTGATCTACACTTTTAAATTAAAAACGGCCAAAACTCGGCGCTCGGGTGTGTCCGATTACAATGATATTTGTCTTCATTTTTTTTATTCTTATGCGATCTACGAATCCAAATTAAAAACACCTATAATTTGGCGCTCGGGTGTTTGGTTAGAGAAATATTTTTGTTCATTTTTTGTATTTTAACGTGATCTGCTCATTTAAATTAAAAATGGCCAAACCTTGGTGGCCGAGTGTCCGATTACAATGATATTTGTTTTTATTTTTTTATTTTTACGCGATTTATGAATCCAAATTAAAATGGGCTATAAATTGGCGCTCGGGTGTCTGGTTAGAGTAAAATTTTGTTCATTTTTTATTTTTTTACATGATCCACGCATTTTTTTTTTATAGTTAAGTGAGTATAGTTTGGATTAATGGGAGAAAAAAGTATTTACAACTTCTTGGGGGCATACCCCCGTTTTTACAATATCTATGAGATTCCCCATTTGCTACAAAGGTCTACATTTATGTTGGAAGCATTCTTATCAATGTTTTGAGAACATCTAACCTTGACATCATAGACAATCTCCTTAATAATCTGTGAAGCCGATGGAGTAGTATCATTAAAGATCTTGGCATTCCTTCCCTTCCATATGTGATAGATCATAGCGCACCAAGCAAGCTTACAAATCTTTTGGTGCAATGCATTTCCACTAAACTTCCCTGCGGCCCATGTCACTTCTTCCTTCCACAGCTGAACTTGTCTTGAGATACCACATCTTTGCAAGATTGAGCTTCTCACTTCGGTTGAGAGGGGGCATTGGTAGAATAGATGATCAATTGTTTCATTGCATTGCCCACATAATACACATAAAGGTTGGAAATTCATTCCCCAAGCTACTAATTTATCTTTAGTAGTGAGCTTTCCTTCGATGGCAAGCCATGAGATGAAGCTATGCTGCGGTATATGGTTAGAAAACCATAAAAGGTTGTGCCAAGGTACCTTATTAGCATGTTGCCGAATGGATTCCCATGTGGCTGCTGCATTGTACTTTCTTGTTCTTGAGACTATCCATATAAATTAAAGACGACCAAAACTTAGTGCTCGGGTGTCCGATTACAATAATATTTGTCTTTATTTTCTCATATTTTTACGTGATCTACGATTCCAAATTAGAAACGCCTATAAGTTGGCACTCGAGTGTCTGGTTAGAATAATATTTTTGTTCATTTTTTGTATTTTTACGTGATCTGCGCATTTAAATTAAAAACGGCCATATCTTGGTGCTCGGATGTGTCCGATTACAACGATATTTATCTTTATGTTTTGAATTTTTGTGCGATCTACGAATCTAAATTGAAAATAGCTATAACTTAGCCCTCGGGGGTCTGGTTAGAGCAATATTTTTGTTCATTTTTTGCATTTCTATGTGATCTGCCGATTAAAATTAAAAACGGCCAAAACTTGGCGCTCGGGTGTCTGATTACAACGATATTTGTCTTCATTTTTTGTATTTTTACATGATCTACAAATCCAAATTAAAAATGACTATAACTTGGCGCTCGGGTGTCTGGTTAGAGTAATTATTTTTTTATTTTTTGTATTTTTACGTGATATGCGCATTTAAATTAAAAACGGTGAAAACTTGGTGCTCAGGTGTCTGGTTAGAGCAATATTTTTGTTTATTTTTTGTAGTTCTACGTGATCTGTGGATCGGAATTAAAAACAGCAAAAACTTGGCGCTTGGGTGTCCGATTAAGATGATATTTTTTTTATTTCCTAAATTTTTACGCGATCGACAAGTTCAAATTAGAAACGGCTATAACTTGGCACTCGAGTTCCCAGTTAGAGTAATTTTTCTGTTAATTTCTTATATTTTTACGTGATCTGCGCATTAAAATTAAAAACGGCCAAAACTTGGCGCTTCGGTGTCCGATTACAATGATATTTGTCTTCATTTTTTGTATTTTTACGCGATCTAGGAATCCAAATTAAAAACGGCTATAACTTGGCGCTCGGGCGTCTGGTTAAAGTAATATTTTTTTTTCACTTTTTGTATTTTTACATGATATGCGCATTTAAATTAAAAACGGCAGAAACTTGGTGCTCAGGTGTCCGATTACAATGATATTTATTTTTATTTACTATATTTTTACGTGATCTACGAGTCCAAATTAAAAACGGCTATAACTTGGCACTCGAGTGTCCAGTTAGAGAAATATTTTTGTTCATTTTTTGTATTTTTACATGATCTGCGCATTTTTTTTTTTTTTTTGGTAAGTAAGTATAGATTTGGATTATATGGGAAAGTTATGTACAATATCTTGGGGGCATACCCCCGTTAACAAAAAATAAGTAACTAGTGGATTCCCCAATTGTCAAGTAGGCTAGAATCTACATTGTTCAACTTAACATTAGATTGAGAGACTTTAGTTCTAACAACATGCATTATCCTTTGCCCAATGGTTGCCACGGATGAAGCTTGCCCTTTGAAAATTCGGCTATTCCTTTCCTCCCAAAGGTGGTAGACAAGGCCGGCCCAAGCAATTCTACATATAATGTGGTTGACTTGCTTTCCACTGAATTTACCCATGGCCCAAGAGACTTCCAAGTTCCAAGGTTGTAGAGGTTTGATGATGGAGCATTTGCACAAAATGGTAACCCTCAATTCGGCTGAGAATGGGCACATGAATAGAAGATGGTCAAGTGTTTCAAAGGCATTACCACATAGCACATAAGTAGGGTCTATGCTCATTCCCCAACTCAACATCCTTTCCTTCATACTTAACCTACCATTAATAGCAAGCCAGAGTATAAAGCTATGTCGGGGTATGTGTTGAGGGAACCAAGCTAGATGATGCCAAGGTTTCTTGCTTCCTTTTTCCCTTATTGCATTCCATGTTGCAGCCGTAGTGTAAGCTCCATTTCTTGATGCCTTCCAAAAGAATTTATCCTCTAGATTAGCATCCGGATAGTAGCTAGGGGGGTGCTCAAGGATTATCTCCCTTAGCTCCCATGTACACGGGTATGGCCATTTCCAAGTACCTTGAACCACAATTCTATCCACTTTAGCATCTTTTGGCAAACCAGCATCATAGGCTAGTCTTGCTCCATATCTTGGGATTAAAGGTCCAAGAGGATGCCAATTAGAGTACCAAAGAGATATAGAGTTACCCTTGCCCACTTGGTAGTATGATTGGCCGATTGCTTCTTCCCTGAGCTTGAGCAAATTCCTCCAAGTCCATGAGCAATCTGAAGGTGGCTTTATCTCCCAAAAACACTTCCCTTTGAGTAAGTTGGATTGACACCACTTGACCCAAAGTGAAGGCTTCCTAGAGCATAGGGCCCATATGTGCCTCATCATAGTTGCCTTATTCCATTCTCCAAGTCTTCTTAGTCTGAGTCCCCCCTCCTTCTTTGGCTTGCAAACCTCGGCCCAAGATATTTTGCTACCCCATTTCTTCAAATCAGCCTCGGTCCAAAGGTATCTCCTGAGGATTTGCTCAATTGCCTTGCAAACTTCTTTGGGAAAGATAAAGTGAGCACTCCAATAAATTTGGATGCTAAATAGAACTGATTTGATAAGAACCACTCTGCCTGCATATGAGAGATACTTTGCAGCCCAGCTTTGTACTTTCTGTGTTACTTTGTCAATTAACTCTTTGCAATCTTCATGCTTGAGCTTTGTAGAGATCAATGGTACTCCAAGATACTTGACCGGGAGCTCTCCAAGTTGAAACCCGAGCATGGAGCATAAGTGAAGCTTGCTTTGATGGTTAATTCCTGAAATGTAGACTTTACTCTTGTTTCCATTAGGCATCAATCCTGAGTACTTGTGAAATTCCTGGAGTGCTTGATGGATAATCTGAAATGAAATGTCATTAGGAGTGCACAATATGAAAAGATCATCTGCAAAGCAAATATGATTTATGTGAGGATTGGTGCATTTGGGATGATAAGCGAAATCACTTTGCTCCACCATTTTGTTGAACAATCTTGAGAAGAACTCCATAGCAATAAGGAATAAGTATGGGGAGAGGGGATCACCTTGACGAAGCCCCCTAGCACTTTTGAAATAGCCTTCAAGTGAGCCATTCATAGATAAAGAAAATTGAGGGGAAGTGATACATACTTTTATCCAGTTAACAAATTTGCTTGGCAGACATAATGCTTGTAAGGCATCAAGGATGAGGTCCCATGAAACAGAGTCAAATGCTTTCATCAAATCAATTTTAAGGGCACACCTTGGCGCTCGGGTGTCCGATTAAGATGATATTTATTTTTATTTTCTATATTTTTATGCGATCTACGAGTCCAAATTAGAAACGGCTATAACTTGGCACTTTGGTGTCTGGTTAGAGTAATTTTTTTGTTCATTTCTTGTATTTTTTTGTGATTTGCACATTAAAATTAAAAAGGGCCAAAACTTGGCGCTCGGGTGTCCGATTACACTGATATTTGTCTTCATTTTTTGTATTTTTACACAATCTATGAATCAAAATTGAAAACGGCTATAACTTGGCACTCGAGTGTCTGGTTAGAGTAATTTTTTTTCATTTTTTATATTTTTACGTGATATACGCATTTAAATTAAAAACGACAAAAGCTTGGCGCCCAGGTGTCTGGTTAGAGCAATATTTTTGCTCATTTTTTGTATTTCTACGTGATCTGCTCATTAAAATTAAAAACAAGCATAACTTGGTGCTCGGTTGTCCGATTACAATGATATTTGTTTTTATTTTTTGTATTTTTATGCGATCTACGAATCCAAATTAAAAACGGCTATAACTTGGCGATTGGATGTCTGGTTAGAGTAATATTTTTTTTCATCTTTTGTATTTATAAGTGATATGTGCATTTAAATTAAAAACCGCAAAAACTTGGCTCTCGGGTGTCTCGTTAGTGCAATATTTTTGTTTATTTTTTGTATTTCTACGTGATCTGTGGATCAAAATTAAAAACAGCCAACACTTGGTGCTCAGGTGTCCGATTACAATGATATTTGTTTTTATTTACTTTATTTTTATGTGAGCTACGAGTCCAAATTAGAAACGACTATAACTTGGCACTTGAGTGTCCGATTTTAATATTATTTTTGTTCGTTTTTTGTATTCTCCCGTGATTTGCACATTTGAATTAAAAACAGTAAGAACTTGGTGCTCGAGTGTCCGATTATAATGATATTTGTCTTCAATTTTGGTATTTTTACGCGATCTATGAATCAAAATTTAAAACAGCTATAACTTGGCGCTCGAGAGTCTGGTTAGAGTAATATTTTTGTTCATTTTTTATATTTTTACGTGATCTGCGCATCTAAATTAAAAATAGCCAAAACTTGGTGGCCGGGTGTCTGATTACAATAATATTTATCGTATTTATTGTATTTTTACGCGACCTACGAATCCTAATTAACAATGGCTATAAGTTGGTGCTCGAGTGTCTAGTTAGAGTAATATTTTTGTTCATTTTTTGTATTTTTACATGATCTGACAGTTTTTAATTTTGATACACAAATCATGAAAAAATGAAAAAAAAATGAACAAAAATATGGCTCTAACCAGACTCATGAGCACCAAGTTATAGCCGTTTTTAACTTGGATTCGTAGATCGCATAAAAATACAAAATATAAAGACAAATATCACTATAATCGGATACCCGAGCACTAGGTTCAGGACGTTTTTAATTTAAATACGCAGATCATATAAAAATACAAAACATGAACAAAAATATTACTCTAACCAGACACCCGAGTGAGAAGCTATAACCGTTTTTTATTTGAATTCGTAGATCGCGTAACAATACAAAAAATGAAGACAAATATCATTGTAATCAGACCCCCGAGCAACAAGTTTTGGTTGTTTTAAATTTAAATGCGCAGATCACGTAAAAATACAAAAAATGAACTAAAATATTACTCTAACCAGATGCTTGAGCACCAAGTTATAGCTGTTTTTAATTTGGATTTGTAGATCGTGTGAAAATACAAAAAATGAAGACAAATATCATTGTAATCAGACACCCGAGCACCAAGTTCTGGCCGTTTTAAATTTAAATGTGCAAATCACGTTAAAATACATAAAATGAACAAAAATATTACTCTAGCCAAGCGCCCGAGCACCAAGTTATAACCGTTTTTAATTTTAATTCGTAGATTGCATAGAAATACAAAAATTGAAGACAAATATAATTGTAATCGGACGTCCGAGCATCATGTTTTGGCCGTTTTTAATTTAAATATGTAGATCATGGAAAAATACAAAAAATGAACAAAAATATTACTCTAACCAGACACCCGAGCGCCAAGTTATAGCCGTTTTTAATTTGGATTCGTAGATCGCGTAAAATTACAAAAAATGAAGACAAATATCATTGTAATCGAACACCGGAGCGCCAAATTTTGGCCCTTTTTAATTTAAATGCGTAGATCACATTAAAATACAAAAAATGAACAAACATATTGCTCTAACCAGACTCACGAGCACCAAGTTAGAGCCGTTTTTAACTTGGATTCGTAGATCGCGTAAAAATACAAAAAAAGAAGACAAATATCATTGTAATCGGACACCCGAGCACCAGGTTCTAGCCGTTTTTAATTTAAATGCACAGAACACGTAAAAATACAAAAAATGAACAAAAATAATACTCTAGCCAGGCGCTTGAGCACTAAGTTATAGCCATTTTTAATTTTGATTCGTAGATCGCGTAAAAATACAAAAATTGAAGACAAATATCATTGTAATCGGATGCCCGAGCACCAAGTTTTGGCCGTTTTCAATTTAAATACGCAGATCACGTAAAAATACAAAAAATGAACAAAAATATTACTCTAACCAGACACCCGAGCGCCAAGTTATAGTCATTTTTTATTTGGAATCGTAGATCGCAAAAAAATACAAAAAATGAAGACAAATATCATTCTAATCAGACCCTTGAGTGTCAAGTTTTGGCTGTTTTAACTTTAATTGTGCAAATCATGTAAAAATACAAAAAATGAACAAAAATATTACTCTAACCAGACGCATGAGCACCAAGTTATAGTCATTTTTAATTTGGATTCGTAGATCGCGTAAAAATATAGAAAATAAAAATAAATATCATTGTAATCGGACACCCGAGTGCTAGGTTTTAGGCGTTTTTAATTTAAATGCGCAGATCATGAAAAAATACAAAAAATAAAAAAAAATTACTCTAACCAGACACCCGACCGCCAAGCTTTAGCTGTTTTTAATTTAGATTTGTAGATCGCGTAAAAATACAAATAATGAAGACAAATGTCATTGTAATTGGACACCCGAGCACCAAGTTTTGGCCGTTTTTAATTTAAATACGCGGATCACGTAAAAAAAATGAACAAAAATGTTACTCTAACCAGACACCCCGAGCGCTAACTTATAGCCATTTTTAATTTGGATTCGTAAATCGCGTAAAAATACAAAAAAATGAAAATAAATATCATTGTAATCAGACACTCGACCACCAAGTTTTAGCTGTTTTTAATTTAAATGTGTAGATCACGTTAAAATACAAAAATAAACAAAACATCATTGTAATCTTACACCCGAGAAAAAATATCATTGTAATCTAACTAAACACCCAAGCACCAAGTTATAGGCATTTTTAATTTGAATTTGTAGATCACGTAAACATACAAAAAATGAAAACAAATATCATTGTAATCGGACACCCGGGCGCTAACTTTTTGCCGTTTTTAATTTAAATACGTAGATCACGGAAACATACAAAAAGTGAACAAAAATATTACTTTAACCATACACCTGAGCGCCAAGTTATAGCCATTTTGAATTTGGATTCATGGATTGCGTAACAATACAAAAAATGAAGACAAATATCATTGTAATCAGAAACCTGAGCGCCATGTTTTGGCCGTTCTTAATTTCGATACACAGATCACGTAAAAATACAAAAAATGAGCAAAAATATTGCTCTAACCAAACACCCGAGCGCCAAGTTATTGCCCTTTTTAATTTGGATTCGTAGATCACGTACAAATATGAAAAGAAGACAAATATCTTTGTAATCGGACACTTGAGCACCATGTTCTGGCCGTTTTTAATTTTAATGCACAGATCATGTAAAAATACAAAAAATGAACAAAAATAAAACTTTAACCAGACACCTGAGTGCCAAGTTGTAGCTGTTTTTAATTTGGATTCATTGATCGTGTAAAAATATAAAAAATGAAGACAAATATCATTGTAATCAGACACCCGAGTGCCAAGTTTTGGCCGTTTTAAATTTAAATGCACAGATCACAAGCAATACAAAAAAATGAACAAAAATATTACTCTAACTAGACACCCGAGCGCCAACTTATAGCTATTTTTCATTTGGATTTGTAGATCGCGTAAAAATACAAAAACTGAAGACAAATATCATTGTAATCAGACCCCCGAGCGCCAAGTTTTGGCTGTTTTAATTTTAAATGCGCAGATCATGTAAGAATGCAAAAAATGAACAAAAATTCTACTCTAACCAGACACCCGAGCACTAAGTTATTTCCTATTTTAATTTGCATTCGTAGATCGCGTAAAAGTACAAAAAATGAAGACAAATATCGTTGTAATCGGACACCTGAGCACAAGTTTTGGCCGTTTTTAATTTAAATGCGCTGATCACGTAAAAATACAAAAAATAAAAAAACAAAAATATTGTTCTAACCAGACACCCGAGCACCAAGTTATAGTCGTTTTTAATTAGAATACATAGATTGCATAAAAATACAAGAAATGAAGGCAAATATCATTGTAATCGGACACTCGACCACCAAATTTTGGCCGTTTTTAATTTAGATGCACAGATCACGTAAAAATTCAAAAAATGAAGAAAAATACTACTCTAACCAGACACACGAGCACCAAGTTATAGCTGTTTTTAATTTGGATTCCTAGATTGCATAAAAATACAAAAAATGGAGACAAATATCATTGAAATCGGACAGCTGAGTGCAAGGTTTTGGCCGTTTTTAATTTACATGCGCGGATCACGTAAGAATACAAAATATGAACAAAAATATTACTTTAACTAGAAACCCAAGCGCCAAGTTATAGCCGTTTTTAATTTGGATTCGTATATCACGTAAAAATACAAAAAATAAAGGCAAATATCATTGTAATCGGACACCCAAGCACCAAGTTTTGACCGTTTTTAATTTAAATGCACGGACTATGTAAAAATACAAAAAATGAATAAAAAATTGTACTCTAACCAAACACCCGAGCGCTAAGTTATTTCCTATTTAAATTTGGATTCATAGATCGCGTAAAATTACAAGAAATGAAGACAAATATCATTGTAATCAGACACCTTGTGCCAAGTTTTGGCCATTTTTAATTTAAAAGCGCAGATCACGTAAAATACGAAAAATGAACAAACATATTACTCTAACCAGACATCCGAGCGACAAGTTATAGACGTTTTTAATTTGGATTCGTAGATCACATACAGATTCAAAAAATGAAGACAAATATCATTGTAATCAGACACCCGAGTGCCAAGTTTTGTCCATTTTTAATTTCGATACACAGATCATGTAGAAATACAAAAAAATGAACTAAAATATTGCTCTAACCAGACACCCGAGTGCCAAGTTATGGTCATTTTTAATTTGGATTCGTAGATCGCGTAAAAATACAAAAAAAGAAGACAAATATCTTCGTAATCGGACACCTGAGCACCAAGTTCTGGCCATTTTTAATTTAAATGCACAGATCACGTAAAAATACAAAAAATAAAAAAAATATAACTCTAACCAGACACTCGAAAGCCAAGTTATAGGCATTTTTAATTTTGATTCGTAGATCGTGCAAAAATACAAAAAATAAAGACAAATATCACTGTAATCGGACATCTGAGTGCCAAGTTTTGGCCATTTTAAATTTAAATGCACAGATCACGAACAGTACAAAAAATGAACAAAAATATTGCTCAAACTAGACTCCCGAGCACCAACTTATAGCCGCTTTTAATCTCGATTCATAGATCGCGTAAGAATACAAAAAATAAAGACAAATACCATTGTAATCGGACACCCGAGCGTCAAGCTTTGGCCGTTTTAAATTTAAATGCGTGGATCACGTAAAAATACAAATAATGAACAAAAATATCACTCTATCCAGACACTCGAGCGCCAAGTTAGAGTTGTTTTTAATTTGGATTCGTAGATCGCGTAAAAATACAAAAAATAAAGACAATTATCATTATAATCGGATACCTGAGCACCAAGTTTTGGCCGTTCTTAATTTAAATGCGTGGATCATGTAAAAATACAAAAAATGAACAAAAATTGTACTCTAACGAAACACCCGAGGGCTTAGTTATTTCCTATTTTAATTTGGATTCATAGATTGCGTAAAAGTACAAAAAATGAAGACAAACATCATTGTAATCGAACACCTGAGCACCAAGTTTTGGTCATTTTTAATTTAAATGCGCAGATCACGTAAAAATATAATAAATGAACAAAAATATTACTCTAACCAGACAGCCGAGCGCCAAGTTATGGTCGTTTTTAATTAGGATTCGTAGATTGCGTAAAATACAAAAAATGAAGACAAATATCATTGTAATCGGACACCCGACCACCAAGTTTTGGCCGTTTCTAATTTACATGCGCAGATCACGCTAAAATACAAAAAATGAACAAACATATTGCTCTAACCAGACACCTAAGCGCCAACATAGAGCCGTTTTTAATTAGGATTCATAGATCGCGTAAAAATACAAAAAATAAAGACAAATACTATTGTAATCGGACACCCGACCACCAAGTTTTGGCTGTTTTTAATTTAGATGTGCAAATCACGTAAAAATTGAAAAAATGAACGAAAATACTACTCTAACCCGACACCCGAGCCCCAAGTTGTAGCTATTTTTGATTTGGAATCGTAGATCACGTAAAAATACAAAAAATAAAGACAAATATCATTGTAATCGGACACCCGAGGGCCAAGTTTTGGCCATTTTTAATTTAAACATGCGGATCATGTAAAAAAACAAAAAAATGAATACAAATTTTACTCTAACTAGACAACCGAGTGCTAACTTATAGCTATTTTTAATTTAGATTCGTAAATCGTGTAAAAATACAAAATATGAAGATAATTATCATTATAATCGGACACCCGAGCGCCAAGTTTTGGCCATTTTTAATTTAAATGTGCGGATCATGTAAAAATACAAAAAATGAACAAAAATTGTACTCTAACGAAACACCCGAGCGCTAAGTTATTTCTGATTTTAATTTGGATTCGTAGATCATGTAAAAGTACAAAAAATGAAGACAAATATCATTGTAATCAGACACTCGAGCGCTAAGTTTTTGCCCTTTTTAATTTGAATGAGCAGATCACGGAAAAATAAAAAAAATGAACAAAAATATTACTCTAACCAGGCACCCAAGCATCAAGTTATAGCCGTTTTTAATTTGGATTCGTGGATTGCGTAAAAATACAAAAAATGAAGACAAATATCACTGTAATCAGGCACCCGAGCACCAAGTTTTGGCCGTTTTTAATTTCGATACACATATCATGTAAAAATACAAAAAATGAACAAAAATATTGCTCTAACCAGACACCCGAGTGCCAAGTTATAGCCGTTTTTAATTTGGATTCATAGATTGCGTAAAAATATAAAAAAAAGACAAATATTTTTGTAATCGGACACTCGAGCACCAAGTTCTAGCCATTTTTAATTTAAATGCATAGATCACGTAAAAATACAAAAAATGAACAAAAATATAACTCTACCAGACACCCAAGCGCCAAGTTGTAGCCGTTTTTAATTTAGACTCGTAGATCGCATAAAAATACAAAAAATGAAGACAAATATCATTGTAATCGACCCCCGAGCACCAAGTTTTGGCTGGTTTAAATTTAAATGCGTAGGTCATGTAAAAATGCAAGAAATGAACAAAATTGTACTCTAACTAGACATTTGAGCGCTAAATTATTTCCTATTCTAATTTGTATTTGTAGATCGTGTAAAAGTACAAAAAATGAAGACAAATATTATTGTAATTGGACACCTGAGCGCCAAGATTTGCCCGTTTTTAATTTAAATGCACAGATCACGTAAAAATACAAAAATGAACAAAAATATTGCTCTAACCAGACACTCGAGCACCAAGTTATAGCCATTTTTAATTAGGATTCGTAGATTGCGTAAAAATACAAAAAATGAAGACAAATATCGTTGTAATCAGTAACCTGACCACCAAATGTTGGCCGTTTTTAATTTAGATGCGCAGATCACATAAAAATTCAAAAATGAACAAAAATACTACTTTAACCAGACACACGAGCACCAAGTTATAGCCATTTTTAATTTGGATTCCTAGATTGCGTAAAAGTACAAAAAATAGAGACAAATATCATTGAAATCAGACAGCCGAGCACCAGGTTTCGGCCGTTTTTAATTTACATGCGCGGGTCACGTAAAAAATACAAATATGAACAAAAATATTACTCTAACCAGAGACCCGAGCGCCAAGTTATAGCCTTTTTAATTTAGATTTGTAGATCGCTTAAAATACAAAAAATAAAGACAAATATTATTATAATCGGACAACCGAGCGCCAAGTTTTTAGCCGTTTTAATTTAAATGCGCGGACCGTGTAAAAAGACAAAAAAATGAACAAAATTGTATTCTAACCAGACACCTGAGTGCTAAGTTATTTCCTATTTAAATTTGGATTTGTAGATTACATAAAAGTACAAAAAATGAAGACAAATATCATTGTAAGCGGACACCCGCCACCAAGTTTTGGCCGTTCTTAATTAAACATGCGCAGATCATGTTAAAATACAAAAGATGAACAAAAATTTACTCCAACCAGACACCCGAGCACCAAGTTATAGCCGTTTTTAATTTGAAATTGAATATCACGCGAAAATGCAAAAAAAATAAAGATAAATAGAATTGTAATCGGACACTCGAGCACCAAGATTTACCGTTTTTAATTTAAATGCGCAGATCACGTAAAAATATAAGAAAATGAACGAAACTAATTACTCTAATCAGATACCCGGGCACTAAGCTATAGCCGTTTCTAGTTTGGATTCGTAGATCACGTCAAAATACAAAAAATGAAGACCACGTAAAATACAAAAAATGAAGACAAATATCATTGTAATCGACACCCAAGCGCTAAGTTTAGCTGTTTTAATTTAAAATGTGCGGATCATGTAAAAATACAAAAAATGAACAAAAACTTGTACTCTAACTGGACACCCCGAGTGCTAAGTTATTTCCTATTTAAATTTGGATTTGTAGATCGCGTAAAAGTACAAAAAATGAAGAGCAAATATCATTGTAATCGGACTTGGAGCAGCCAAGTTTTGGCCGTTCTTAATTGACATGCACAGATCACATTAAAATACAAAAGATGAACAAAAATATTGCTCTAAACCAGACACCAGAGTGCCAAGTTATAGCCGTTTTTAATTAGTATTTGTAGATCGCATAAAAATACAAAAAATTAAGAGAAATATCATTGTAATCAGACACCCGACCACCAGTTTGGCCGTTTTTAATTTAGATGCGTAGATCACGTAAAAATAACAAAAAAATGACAAAAAGTACTACTCTAACCAGACACTCGAGCGCCAAGTTATAGCCATTTTTAATTTCAAATCGTATATCGCGTAAAAATACAAAAAGTAAAGATAAATATCATTGATAATCAGACACCCGAGCGCTTAGTTTTGCCCTTTTAATTTAAATGCATGGATCACGTAAAAATACAAAAAATGAAAAAACAATACTCTAACCAGGCACCCCGAAAGCCCAAGTTATAGCTGTTTTTAATTTAGATTTGTAGATCGTGTAGAAAATATAGGAGAATAAAAATAAATATCAGTTGTAATCGGACACCAGAGCGCAAGGTTTTAGGCATTTTTAATTTAAAATGCGCAGATCACGTAAAAATACAAAAAATGAAAAAAAAATATTACTCTAACCAACATCCGAGCGCCAAGTTGATAGCCCTTTTTAATTAGATTCGTAGATCGCTTAAAATACAAAAAATAAAGACAAATATCATTGTAATCGGACACTCGAGAGCGCCAAGTTTTTAGGCCGTTTTTAATTTAAATAAGCGCAGGACCATGTAAAAAGACAAAAAATGTACTCTAACTAGACACCCGATTGCTAGTTATTTCCTATTTAAATTTGGATTTGTAGATCGCGTAAAAGTACAAAAAATGAAGACAATATCATTGTAATCATACACTTCGAGCACCAAGTTTTGGCCGTTTTTGAATTGAAATGCACAGATCACGTAGAAATGTAAAAAAATGAACAAAAATATTAATCTAACTAGACACACGAGTGCCAAGTTATAGCCATTTTTAATTTGGATTCGTAGATCCAATAGAAATACAAAAAATGAATACAAATATCATTGTAATCCGACACCCGAGCGTAAAGTTTTGAACAGTTTTTAATTTTGATATACAAATCACATAAAAATACAAAAAAAGAACAAAAATACTGCTCTAACCAGATACACCAAGTGCCTAAGTTATAGTCGTTTTTAATTTGGATTTGTAGAATCGCGTAAAAATACAAACAAATAAGACTAATATCATTGTAATCGAACACCCGAGCTCGAAGTTCTGGCCGTTTTTAATTTAAATGCGCAGATCACGGTAAAATACAAAAAATGAACAAAAATATTACTCTAGCCGGCGCCCAAGTGCCAAGTTATAGTCATTTTTAATTTGATTCGTAGATCGCGTAAAAATACAAAAAAAATGAAGGCAAATATCATTGAAATCAGACATCCGAGAACCAAGTTTTGTGCTGTTTTTAATTTAATAGACAGATCACGGAAAAATACAAAAAGTGAAAAAAAAATATTACTCTAACCAGACACCGGAGCACCAAGTTATAGCCATTTTTAATTTGGATTCATAGATCACGTAAAAAAAAATGAAACACAAATATCATTGTAATCAAACACCTGAACACCAAGTTTTGGCCGTTTTAATTTAAATACGGAGATCACGTAGAAATGCAAAAAAATGAACAAAAATATTACTCTAACCAGACATCCGAGTGCCAAGTTATAGCCATTTTAATTTGGATTCGTAGATGCCGTAGAAAATACAAAAAATGAAGACAAATATCATTGTAATCCGACACCTGAGTGCCAAGTTTTGACTGTTTTTAATTTCGATACACAGATCATGTAAAAATACAAAAAAAGAGCAAAAATATTGCTCTAACCAGACACACGAGCGCCAAGTTATACCTGTTTTATTTGGATTCATAGATCGCGTTAAATACAAAAAATAAAGACTAATATCATTGTAATCGGACACCCGAGCGTGAAGTTCTGGCCGTTTTAATTTAAATGCGCAGATCACGGTAAAATACAAAAAATGAACAAAACTATTACTCTAGCCAGGCACTCGAGTGCCAAGTTATAGCCCTTTTTAATTTGATTCGTAGATCGTGTAAAAATTCAAAAATTGAAGACAAATATCATTGAAATCGGACACCCTAACACCAAGTTTTGGCCTTTTTAATTTAATAGCGCAAATCACGGAAATATACAAAAATGAAAAAAAAAATATTACTCTAAACCAAAACACCGGAGCACCAAGTTATAGCCATTTTAATTTGGATTCGTAGATCGCATAAAAATAAAAAAAATGAACACAAATATCATTGTAATCAGACACCCTGAGCACCAAGTTTTGGGGTTTTTAATTAAATGCGCATATCACGCAGAAATACAAAAAAATGAATAAAAATATTACTCTAACCAGGCACCCGAGTACCAAGTTATAGCCTTTTTAATTTGGATTCGTAGATCCCGTAAGAAATACAAAAAATGAAGACAAATATCATTGTAATTGGACGCTCGAGCACCAAGTTTTGGCCGTTTTAATTAAATACCTAGATCATGTAAAAATATAAAATGAACAAAAAATATTACTCTAACCAGACACCTGAGCACCAAGTAATAGCCATTTCTAATTTTGATTTGTAGATCGCGTAAACATACAAAAATGAAGACAAATATTGACTGACCCTAAATGTGTTCGGGTTCTACCTCTCAATTGCAAAAAGGGTGGTCGTAGTCTTACTCGGTGAGAACCGAGGTCATCTCCACAGGGAGGGTTGTGTTAAAAGCTCTAGGCTTGTTCTCTTAGTTAGTAGGTGAACCTAAGTTAATTTAAAGTAATTTAGATTTACAAAGTGTTTGAATATGGTTGGGTTGAGAATGATGGAGTGAAGGAATTGTGATATTAATTAAAATGCAAATATTGAAAAGTAGAAATAACTAAAAAATATCTTGGCTTCGAACCAATCCGGTAGTGGGTAGTGTTTACCTCAACGCGTTTGTAACTCAACCTAGACAAAACAGCACGTGGCCTTGACTTACCAAAAAAAAAAAAAAAAACGCACGGTGCATTGCTAGGTCTGGAAGATATTTCATTAAAACCTAGTTTATGGAAGTCAAGGTAACAGAGGCGTTTGGAATTAGTTTCGAACTCATCGGGACATTGAATCGAGCACCAAGTATGCACGACGTTAACTTGTAACCACTTGATTGTAACACGGATGAACCGATTTCTTAAGAAAACCTCAAGTTATGGTTTTATGAAAAGTGGGGTTCCAAATCACTGGCCATTGAACCAACCACTTGGTGGTGCACTAGTAGCCAATCGTAACCAAGCTTTGGTATAACACATGGTGATTGATTTCGTAAGAAAAACTAATTTGGGCTTTGGAAAACAAGAGTCTAACTCACCGGGACATTGAACCAAACACTTGGTGTGCACAAGTGCAACCAAGCTACAGTTGCAACACAGGTGAGTAGGTTTCGAAAGAACCCTAGCTTACTATGAGATTCCATTCAGAGATTAAAAGATATTTCAATTAAAAATATTCTTTCACGTTCAAATTCACCAAACTACCACACTACCTTCAATGATTTGAAGCCAAGAATAAACCCTGGCCTAACATACGTGAACGTTGAAGAGAAAAACAAACTTGTAGATCATCCATTAACGTAAAACGAAAAGCGAAAACAAAAAGAAGATATTGAAGAATAAAGGAACGAAAAGAAATATGAAATAAATCTGAACTTTAAACTTGGAATTGAAATCGTTAAATGCGAAGCAACTTACATGTATTCAAGAAGAACTACTATCGATTCAAAGCTTCCAATCCAAACCCTAATTTGATGAATGTTTGAGAATGATAATCCAAAAGAGTACTTGAAAGTTTCAATCCAAAAGCAAAACCCTAATCTAGTTTAGGCTATGTAAAACTGAAAAGAAAAGAAAAGAAAGTATGTAAAAGGCTCTCCCCAACCTAATCTGAAAATCCCATTTATATATGGCTACAATGAAGGGCAAAGGGGTACATCACTTTACATAAAGAAAATCAAAGGTCAAAGGTGATAGGCCCCATGGTTGATGTGGGGCGCCCGTGGCCTAGCTGTCCAAGGTGTTTGATGTAGTTTTCAATGAAATAGCTCCAAAACCCCGTCTCGGCGGGCGCCCATCTGATTAAGGGTGGGGTGCCTGTGACCACTGAAGGGTGCCCGTGAATGATGTGGGGCACCTATGGTCAAGGGGGGCGCCCGTCTGCAACCACAGTGAATAGTGCTTCTTTGACAGCTTTTGTCCCTGACTTCCAATGCGATTTTGACCCTCAAGATGATCGATTTGGGCTTTGGCTAAAACATGAAAGTTGTAGCCCTTCAAGTCTTGTTTCTAACCCAAAAGAATTGCACCACTTCGAGTTGTGAGGAAAAAGTTATGATTGGAAAACTGAGAGGGTGTTGAGCTAGAACTTCAACCGCACACCCTTCAACTATTTTGAACTTCGAACCATTTCCTTCTCCTTGACAGCCATGGTAGTCGATCTTATGCCTTGGGATGGCTCTTGGGAAGTTGAA
The DNA here is from genome assembly GCA_019916065.1 of Vitellaria paradoxa. NCBI lineage: Eukaryota > Viridiplantae > Streptophyta > Magnoliopsida > Ericales > Sapotaceae > Vitellaria > Vitellaria paradoxa. Next base: position 35,068,762 of record CM034234.1, read on the forward strand.
TAAGTATTGGGAGTCTTTGGACTTTTCTTGCACTTTCTTTATTCTAGCTTCTCTTGACTCCTTCTCACATGCAACCTTGGTATTGTTTAGGCCAAAAGCTCCAAGTTATATTACCTAAAAACACACAAACAGAAATAATGCATGGAAATGAGATAATTAAGCTAATACCTCACCATTAACAAGCATAAATGCGTAATTAGCTTACACAAAGGATGTAGAATTGTATAATATTGCAAGCTAATCACACCCCCCAACCTAGACATTGCTAGTCCCTAGCAATACATGCAATTAAACCATGGGGTACAAAAACAAGTGCAAAAACACCCACAACATGCAAGCTTTTATTTGAATCAAAATAAGACAAAATAAAAACTAACTAAGGTGATGTTCGTTTTCGTAGCAAACACACGACCACACTTAGCGGGTGAGGCAAGCCCTTTAAACCTAGTTCCCCCTAGTAGATGAGTAAGGTCTCGTGAGGGTTTGTAGTGATGCTACCCACAAACATCTATGGCATGGTCTCAAGGTGTCAAAGAGTGATTAAGGTCAACAATGCATTGAGTTCAAGCTCAACAAGTCACAAAACTTAAATATCATGTGTAATTCCCAAGTGCTAAGCATGAATGCATGCACTATCAAAATTGGAAGAGCATGTGTGCAAAACAATGTCATTTATTCAACAAGGTCTCGAGAGCATAATCAAAACTAAGTTTCGACTACAAAAGCTCACAAGGTAGATCACTCATAGAAAGAAACTCACTCATCAAGGGTTTACTCATCCCTATGGGCATAAAATGCTCTCCTAGTTGCACAACCTCACAAATAAGTGAGTGAATTGAATTGAAGTTTCAAGTGGACAGCTTATATCAAAAAGTTCTAATGCCATGCAATAGATTACACCACACAACCTACACAAGACCACTGCATGCACACACAAGACTTTGCTTGCTTAGAATCCACTAGGCCTTTGATCGGTTGTAACTTGGCCATGGATAATGGTTAAACAATGAAAGTTATGGAAATCAAAGCACATGCCTTGGGATAAATATGCTCAAGTATGCACAAGTCCCAAACTACCCATTTCCTTTCTATACCCCAACCAACAACATGAAGCTTATAAAGAAATGTACAACCTACTCTTGGGACACTCTTAACAAACGTATTACAAAACATAAATCCCACAACTGAATAAACAAAAGGATTGAGAAATTTTCTTTTTTCTTTCTTCTTTTGTTAAAGCCAAGTTATAGCCGTTTTTAATTTGGAATCATAGATCGCGTAAAAATACAAAAAAATGAAGATAAATATCATTGAAATCGGACATCCGAGCACCAAGTTTTGGCCGTTTTTAATTTAATAGCACAGATCACGTAAAAATACAAAAAAAGAACAAAAATACTACTCTAAGCAGATACCCGAGCGCCAAGTTATAGCCGTTTTAATTCACATTGGTATATCGTAAAAAAAAAAAATTAAGACAAATATCATCATAATCGGACACCTGAATGCCTAATTTGGCCGTTTTTAATTTACATGCGGATCACATAAAAATACCAGAAATGAAAAAAAATATTACTTTAACCAGACACCCGAATGCCAAGTTATAACCATTTTTAATTTGGATTCGTAGTTCGCATAAAAATACAAAAAATGAAAAAAATATCATTGTAATCGGACACCCGAGCGCCAAGTTTTGGCCGTTTTTAATTTGAAAACACAGAATAGGTAAAAATAAAAAATAGACGAAATATTACTCTAACCAGACACCCGAGCGCCAAGTTATAGTCATTTTTTATTTGGATTCGTAAATCGCGTAAAAATACAAAAAATGATGACAAATATCATTGTAATCAGACTTGAGCACCAAGTTTTGGCTGTTTTAAATTTAAATGCGCAGATCACGTAAAAAAATAAAAAATGAACAAAAATATTACTTTAACCATACACCCGAGCGCCAAGTTATGGTCGTTTTTAATTTGGATTCGTAGATCACGTAAAAATACAAAAAATAAAGACAAATATAATTGTAATCGGACACCCGAGCGCCAAGTTTTAGCCATTTTTACTTTACATGTGCGAATGACATGAAAATACACAAATGAACAAAAATATTACTCTAACCAGACACCCGAGTGCCAACTTATAATCGTTTCTAATTTGTAATCGCAGATCGTGTAAAAATATGAAAAAATAAAGACAAATATCATTGTGATCGGATACCCCAGTACCAAGTTTAGGCCGTTTTTAATTTAAATGCGCAGTTCACATAAAAATACAAAAAGTGAACAATAATATTACTCTAACCAGACACCTAAGTGCCAAATTATAGCAGTTTTTAATTTAGATTCGTAGATCACATAAAAATACAAAAAATGAAGACAAATATCATTGTAATCAGATACTCGAGCGCTAGGTTTTGGCCGTTTTTAATTTAAATACACAGATCACTTAAAAAAACAAAAAATGAACAAAAATTTTACTCTAACCAGACACCCGAGCACCAAGTTATAGACATTTTTAATTTGGATTCGTAGATCACGTAAAAATAAAAAAAAATGAAGACAAATATCATTGTAATTGGACACCCGAGCACCGAGTTTTGGGTTTTTAATTTAAATACGCAGATCGTGGAAAAATACAAAAAATGAACAAAAAATATTACTCTAACCAGACACCCTAGGACCAACTTATAGCCATTTTTAATTTGGATTCGTAAATCACCTAACAATACCAAAAATGAAGACAAATATCATTGTAATCGGACACTTGACAACCAAGTTTTGGCCGTTTTTAATTTAAATGCTCAGATCACATTAAAATACAGAAAATGAACAAAAATATTTCTCTAACCAAACACCCGAGTGCCAAGTTATAGTCATTGTTAATTTGGATTTGTAGATCGCGTTAAAATAAAAAAATGAAGACAAATATTATTGTAATCGAACACCCGAGCACCAAGTTTTACTAGTTTTAAATTTAAATGCGCAGATCACGTAAAAATACAAAAAATGAAAAAAAAATATTATTCTAACCAGACACCCGAGCGCGCCAAGTTATAGTCATTTTTAAATTGGATTCGTAGATTGTGTAAAAATAAAAAAAATAAAGACAAATATCATTGTAATCAGACACCCATGCACCAAGTTTTAGCCGTTTTAAATTTAAATGCGCAGATCACGTAAAAATACAAAAAATGAAAAAAAATATTATTCTAACCAGACACCCGAGCACGCCAAGTTATAGTCGTTTTTAATTTGGATTCGTAGATCGCGTAAAAATACAAAAATTGAAGACAAATGTAATTGTAATCGGACACCTGAGCGCCAAGTTCTGGCCGTTTTTAACTTCGATACACAGATCACGTACAAATACAAAAAAATAAACAAAAATATTACTCTAACCAGACACTCGAATGCCAAGTTATAGCCGTTTTGGATTTGGATTCGTAGATCGCTTAGAAATACAAAAAAAGAAGACAAATATCTTTGTAATCGAACACCCAAGTACCATGTTGGCCGTTTTTAATTTAAATGCACAAATCATGTAAAAATACAAAAAATGAACAAAAAAATAACACTAACCAGACACCCGAGCGCCAAGTTATCACCGTTTTTAATTTGGATTCGTAGACCGCGCAAAAATATAAAAAATGGAGACAAATATCATTGTAATCAGACACCCAGGTGCTAATTTTTGGCCGCTTTAAATTTAAATGCACAGATCACGAACAATAAAAAATGAACAAAAATATTACTCTAACAAGACACCCAAGCACCAACTTATAGCCATTTTTAATTTTGATTCGTAGATCGCGTAAAAATACAAAAATAAAAATAAATATCAATGTAATCTGACACCCGAGCGCCAAGTTTTGGCCGTTTTAAATTTAAATACGCAGATCACGTAAAATAAAAAAAAATGAACAAAAAAATCACTCTAACCAGACACCCAAGCGCCAAGTTATAGCCGTTTTTAATTTGGATTCGTAGATCGTGTAAAAATACAAAAAATGGAGACAAATATCATTGTAATCGGACACCCGAGCGCCATGTTTTGGGCATTTTTAATTTAAATGCCCAGATCACGAAAAAATACAAAAAATGAAAAAAAATATTCCTCTAACCAGACACCCAAGCGCCAAGTTATAGCCATTTTAATTTGGTTTCGTAGATCGTGTAAAAATAAAAAATGGAGACAAATATCATTGTAATCGGACACCCAAGCGCTATTTTGGGCGTTTTTAATTTAAATGCCCAGATCATGAAAAAATACAAAAAATGAAAAAAAATATTCCTCTAACCAGACACCTAAGCGCTAAGTTATAGCCATTTTCAATTTGGATTCGTAGATCGCGTAAAAAAAAAAAAAAATGAAGACAAATATCATTGCAATCATATAATCAACCACCAAGTTTTGGCCGTTCTAAATTTAAATGCGCAGATGACATAAAAATACAAAAAATGAACAAAAATATTACTCTAACTAGACACTCGAGCACCAAGTTATATCCGTTTTTAATTTGGATTCATAGATTCCAAAAAAATAGAAAAATAAAGACAAATATCATTGAAATCGGACAGCCGAGCGCTAGGTTTTGGCTGTTTTTAATTTACATGCGCGAATCACGTAAAATACCGAATATAAATAAAAATATTACTCTAACCAGACACCTGAGCGCCAAGTGATAGCGTTTTTAATTTGGATTCGTACATCACGTAAAAATAAAAAAATAAAGACAAATATCATTGTAATCAGACACAGCTGACCACCAAGTTTTGGCCATTTTTAATTTAGATGCGAGATCACGTAAAAATTCAAAGATGGAACAAAGATACTACTCTAACCAGACACCCAGGCACCAAGTTATAGCTTTTTAATTTGGATTCGTAGATTGCGTTAAAAATACAAAAATAAAGACAAATATCATTGACATCGAACAGTCGAGCGCCAGGTTTTGGTCATTTTTAATTTACATGCACGGATCACGTAAAAATACATAATATGAACAAAAATATTACACTAACCAAACACCCCAGCGCCAAGTTATAGCCATTTTTAATTTGGATTCGTAGATCGTATAAAAATACAAAAAATGAAGACAAATATCATTGTAATCGGACACTCGAGTGCCAAATTTGGCTGTTTTTAATTTAAATGCGCGGATCATGTAAAAATACAAAAAATGAACTAAAATTGTACTCTAACCAAACACCCGAGTGCTAAGTTATTTCCTATTTTAATTTAGATTGTACATCACGTAAAAGTACAAAAAATAAAGACAAATATCAGTGTAATCGGACATGAGTGCCAAGTTTTTGCCATTTTTAATATAAATGCGCAGATCACGTAGAATATAGAAAATGAACAAAAATATTACTCTAACAGACACCCAAGCACCAAGTTATTGCGGTTTTTAATTAGGATTCGTAGATTGCATAAAAATACAAAAAATGAAGACATATATCATTGTAATCGGACCCCCGATCACCAAGTTTTGGCCGTTCTTAATTTACATGTGCAGATCACATTAAAATACAAAAAATGAACAAAAATATTGCTCTAACCAGACACCCGAGCGCCAAGTTATAGCCGTTTTTAATTATGATTCATAGATCACGTAAAAATACAAAAAATGAGGATAAATATCATTGTAATCGGACACCCGACACTAAGTTTTGGCCGTATTTAATTTAAATGCACAGATCACGTAAAAATACAAAAAATGAACAAAAATACTACTCTAAACAGACACCCGAGTGCCAAGTTATAGCCGGTTGTTTTAATTTGGATTCGTATATCGCGTAAAAATACAAAAAATAAAAAAAATATCATCGTAATCGGACCCTGAGCGCCTAATTTGGCCGTTTTTAATTTAGATGCGCGGACCACGTAAAAATACCAAAAATGAAAAAAAAAATTACTCTCACCAGACACCGAAGGTGAAGTTATAGCCGTTTTTAAATTAAATTCGTACATCACATAAAAATATAGAAAATAAAAAAAATATCATTGTAATCGGACACCTAAGTGCCAAGTTTTGGCCATATTTAATTTAAATGCGCAGATCACAGAAAAATACAAAAAATGAACAAAAATATTACTCTAACCAGATAGCCGAGCGCCAACTTACAGCCGTTTTAATTTTGATTCGTAAATTGTGTAAAAATACAAAAAAAAAAGACAAATATCATTGTAATTGGACACCCGAGCGCCGAGTTTTGGCCTTTTTTAATTTAAATGCGCAGATCGCGGAAAAATACAAAAAATGAACAAAAATATTACTCTAACCAGACACCTAAGGACCAACTTAAAGCTATTTTTAATTTGGATTCGTAAATCGCGTAAAAATACCAAAAATGAAGAAAAATAATATTGTAATCGGACACTCGACTACCAAGTTTTGGCCGTTTTTAATTTAAATGCGCAAATCACGTTAAAATACAGAAAATCAACAAAAATATTTTCTCTAACCAAACACCAGAGCACCAAGTTATAGTTTTTAATTTGGATTCGTAGATCGTATTAAAATAAAAAAAATGAAGACAAATATCATTGTAATCGGACACCCGAGCACCAAATTTTAGCCGTTTTAAATTTAAATGCGCAGATTGACCGCTCGTAAATAGTGCAGTGCTAATTAACCCCAAGTGCAAGGGTGTGCGGTGTAGTTTTAATCTCGGTGAGTCCGAGGTCGAATCCACAGGGAGCCTATATGTTTCAGTTTCTAAGTTCAAATATGAATTTTAGGTTTAAATGTGAATTGAGATATCAATTGAATTAAATTGGATTTAAGAGAATTGCAAATTGAAGGATTAAACAAGAAACAAACTAGTTAAAGGGATATTTAAACTAGAATGCAAACTACTTTGAAATAACTTAGCAATTTAAAGTTACTGAACTTAAATGTAAAGAGAATTGAATATTTTCAAATTAAAAGCTATTCTAATTTAGAACTTGCAATGCAATCAATTCAAACAAAAGTGATTTAACTTAAGACAATAATATTTAAAAGAGTTCTTGATTCAACTTTCACAATTCCAGGTAATTCGTTATTTTGCCAAGGGATGATTTAAAATACAATCTATAGTTCACGTCAAAGGATCTATAGATTGGGAAAGATTTTCAATACATTCCAAAATTTCTCGATACACAGTTTTAAACTCACGTTTCATTATGGAAAAAAAACTGGAAATATTTTATGATAAAAACATTCGAGTTCAAATCTGATTTAGGAGTGAATAGATTCCAAAATTTCTCGATACACAGTTTTAAACTCACGTTTCATTATGGAAAATAAAACTGAAATATTTTATGATAAAAACATTCGAGTTAAAAAGTTTTCTAAACAAACAAATCAGATTTGAAAATTGTAGATCACTCACATAGGTTTTCAAAACCCATGCGAAGGATCTACGTTCATCCCTCAACTTATAACGAATCACCCTTCATTGATTCAGTGAATCAAGAACTAGGGTTTCTACTCTAGCATGATTTTAAACGAAACGAAAGCAATAAACGAAAGCATAAACATTAGATCTACCACTAGAAAATAATAAATCATATATTAAATTAACGAAACGAAAGTCAACTTACACGGCAAGCAACTCTGAAACTACGTAGTGAAAGAGCAGTGCAGCGAAGAATAACCAAACATCGAACAACTCCATAAACAAGACAAGTAATTGAAAACTCTCTAAAAAAGCTATTCTAAAACTCTCAAAATATCTGAAAATATGAAAAAAAGGTTCCTAAAGTATGTAGAACTAAAAACTAGGGCTCCTTGGGTCGGCATGTAGCAGATGTTATAAAGAAGTTGTAAAGAAAACCCTAAAAGATGGAGTGAAAGCCGCGCGCATAACACACTGTGGTCCGGACCGTTTGGCAGGTGGTCCGGACCACAGAAACTTTGTTCTTCAAGTTCTGCTTCTCGTTTGCTGCTTCTGACAGCTTTCTGTCCTCAACTTCCACTGCAATTTTGACCTCACAAACGATCGATTCAGGCTTCGGCTAAAGCACAAAAGTTGTAGCCCTTTGAGTCTTCTTTCCAACCCAAAAGGAATCAGGTCAATCCGAGTTGTGAGTGAAAAGTTATGGTCTAAATACTGACAAGGTGTCGAGCTGGAACTTCAGCTGCACACCACTTCAACTATCTTGAACTTTGGACCATTTTTTCCTCCTCGGAAGCCACTTTCAACACTGCTAATCTCACGTATTTTCCCTTTACCTGCAATTAAGAGATATAAAACACTATAAATAATAAAATAACGATAAAACTTTGAAATTAACTACTTAAATGCATCAATGAGTATCAAAATGTGGAGTTTGTAATTACACTTTTCAAGTGTAATCACAGATCACGTAAAAATACAAAAAATGAATAAAAATATTATTCAAACCAGACACCCGAACGCCAAGTTATAGCCATTTTTAATTTGAATTCGTAGATCGCGTAGAAATACAAAAAATAAAGAAAAATGTAATTGTAATTGGACACCCGAGCGCCAAGTTCTAGCTGTTTTTAATTTCGATACACAGTTCACGTAAAAATACAAAAAAATAAACAAAAATATTACTCTAACCAGACACTCAAATGCCAACTTATAGCCATTTTGATTTTGGATTCGTAGATCGTGTAAAAATACAAAAATAGAAGACAAATATCTTTATAATCGGACACCCGAGTACCATGTTCTAGTTGTTTTTAAATTAAATGCACAGATCACGTAAAAATACAAAAAATGAACAAAAATATAACACTAACCAGACACCCAATCACCAAGTTATAGCCATTTTTAATTTGGATTCGTAGATCGTGTAAAAATAAAAAAAAATGAAGACAAATATCAATCATACATCCAACCACCAAGTTTTGGCCGTTTTAAATTTAAATGCTCAGATCATGTACAAATACAAAAAATAAACAAAAATATTACTCTAACCAGACACTCGAGCACCAAGTTATAGCCGTTTTTAATTTGGATTCGTGGATTACGTAAAAATCAAAAATAAAGACAACTATCATTGTAATCGACACCTAACCACCAAGTTTTGGCCGTTTGTAATTTAGATGCGCAGATCACGTAAAATTCAAAAAATGAACAAAAATACTACTCTAACCAGGCACTCGAGCACCAAGTTATAGCCGTTTTTAATTTGGATTCGTAGATTGCATAAAAATACAAAAATAAAGACAAATATCATTGACATCGAACAGCTGAGGGCCAGGTTTTGGCCGTTTTTAATTTACATGCACAGATCACGTAAAAATATGAAATATGAACAAAATATTACACTAACCAAACACCCGAGTGCCAAGATATAGCCCTTTTTAATTTGGATTCGTAGATCGCAAAAAAATACAAAACATGAAGACAAATATCAGTGCAATCAGACACCTGAGTGCCAAGTTTTGGTCGTTTTTAATATAAATGCGCAGATCACGTAAAAATACAAAAAATGAACAAAAATATTACTCTAACCAGACACCCGAGCACCAAGTTATCTCAATTTTTAATTAGGATTTGTAGATTGCGTAAAAATACAAAAAATGAAGACAAATATCATTATAATCGGACCCCGATCACCAAGTTTTGGTCGTTCTTAATTTACATGTGCAGATCACGTTAAAATACAAAAAATGAACAAAATATTGCTCTAACCAGACACCTGAGTGCCAAGGTGTGGCCGTTTTTAAGTATGATTGTAGATCACATAAAAATACAAAAAATGAGGACAAATATCATTGTAATTGGACACCCGACCACTAACTTTTGGTATTTTTTAATTTAAATGCACAGATCACGTAAAAATACAAAAACTGAACAAAATACTGCTCTAAGCAGACACCTGAGTGCCATATATAGCTGTTTTTAATTTGGATTCGTATATCGCGTAAAATACAAAAAATAAAGACAATATCATCGTAATCGGGTACCCGAGCGCCTAATTTGGCCCTTTTTAATTTACATGCGCGGATCACATAATAATACCAAAAAAAATATTACTCTAACCAGACACCTGAAGGCCAAGTTATAGCCATTTTTAATTTAAATTCGTACATTACGTAAAAATATACAAAATAAAAACAAATATCATTGTAATCGGACACTTGAGTGCCAAGTTTTGGCCGTTTTTAAATTAAATGCGTAGATCACGGAAAAATACAAAAAAAATGAACAAAAATGTTACTCTAACTAGATAGACGAGTGCCAACTTACAGCCATTTTTAATTTGGATTCGTAAATCGCGTAAAAATACAAAGAATGAAGACAATATCATTGTAAACGGACACTCGAGCGCCAAGTTTTGGCCATTTTTAATTTAAATACGCAGATCACATTAAAATAC